>JAOEHY010032154.1:74554-93855 GCA_025447955.1 Psilopsiagon aurifrons
CCCCGCGACGGGCCGTGCCGCGACTCTGGCACCCCCGGCCCCGCCACGCCACAGCCGTCCCCCCCCACCTGCTTCCTCGCCGCGGGCTGGCGCGGCGTGGTGTACTCGGTAACCAGGGAGCGACGCCGGGCGCGCCGAGGCGCGGAGCAGAGCGGTACAGTGCGGAGTGGCGGTCAGAGGTAAGGGACGGCTGTGGCGTGGCGGGGCCGGGGGTGCCAGAGTCGCGGCACGGCCCGTCGCGGGGCTGCGGGCGTTCAGCAGGGGCCGCCTCCTTGGTAAGCCCAGGGTGAGCCGCTGTACCGCGGTCAAAGAAGAAGGGACCCCCCATGGGGCAGCCTCTGCAGGCTGCGCCCCTCTCCAGCCGCTGCCTTCTCCCCAGAGCCAAACTCTCTTGAGGTTAATCGGAACTCGCTGCTGTGATTGCAGAGTCTGCGTTTTGCTGCGTGGATTTGAGGTTTTGCCCTTTCTGAGTACGGGGGTAGAAAATCCCGGAGGAGGGCTGTGGTTCGCCTCCTGAGTCCACGTGTGTGTTGCCGCGGTACCCGGTCTTATGCTCAGTCACACATTACAGGCCAAAATGTAGTTCTTCAAGGAAGATCTGAGTATTCCCGTGCACTTCCAAGAAACCTGTGTTAGGCTGGGTTTTCTGCAGTGATGGTGCAAAAAGGACAAGTGCACCACAATGATGCGAGAATCCATGCGTTCTCTGGTATGTGTGGTAAATCCCCGGAGGTGACCTGCTGAAATGCTAACAGACAAGGATGTTACTAGTATTCTGACAATCAGATTTTCAACCATGTTAATGCTAGGAAAAAGTGCTTGTAAGACTAATTGTAATCTGCTACAATATACCAGATTTTGCAAACTGATGAGGAATTAGTTATGTAAATCACCTACATGATGCTGAGGGAAACTCCAGTGGTCATCACTGTGAGGGATTTGTACCTATGTGGTTCGTAGGAAAATAGTATGCGGTGTTTCTGGCTGCTTGCCAGAACTTGCCAAGCTCGGAGCCTGTTGAAAGATTGTTAACAGGCACACACTTTCCTGTAGTAGTACTAGTGATGGACTGTCTGCCTTCTCTTGTCTCTGATAATTATTTTCATGATTCTTGTGTGCACTTTAACACTTAAACCAGACCCCAAGCTATAAATGCTGATGAGCTGTGTTAAATAGTGCCACTGGGCAGAGAATATCAGGGTGCTATGTTATTTTAACGGGTAAATGCTGTCTTTGTTGCAGTAATTGTTGTGTTCTGAGTGACATGACAAAACTAGTTTGTGAGGTACAGTGTTAAAATTTGTAATTATTAACTTTTTTTTTTTTTTTTTTTTTCTGATAAGCATCCATATCCATTGGCATACGGGGTGTTAATCATACTCCTTAAAGCACCAAAGTTTCCCCTGGAAAAAGGAGCTCTCCAGACTGAACATGGTGCTGCATGTTGGAGTAATTCAGTGTTCATCTTTGTAAACTCTTGCTGGGTGTGAAAGTAGAAGTAATAATCTCTCCACTTCCCTGATGTTCATTTAATTCCTGTGCATAGCATCTGGGGTGATCTGCTTGGTTGTTTAATAGTACCTTCAGAGATTCTGCTTGTCAGTGGAAATTCTGTGTTGCTGAGTACAAAATACGAATGGATAGGTATTAATAACTGATGAACCCAAGCACATTTTACATATTTGAGACATTTTATTTATTAATTTAATGTAATTTAATTTAATTTTATGTTTACTTTAATTACTTTTGATAAATGCCAGTAATGATTTGGACTGCTGCACTTAGTACAGACACAAGAATCTCACCTTGACTGTACACTTTCATGCAGCATTACTTTATTAAACAGAAGAATCCTCAAAGGATTTTATTTTTTTTTATTTTTTTTTTTTTTTTTTTTTACTTTGGGATCTTAGGAGAGCCTCTTTGTGCGGTAGAGCTATGCTGAGTTACACAGCCTGCCAGCAAGTATGTTGCTCAAGCTTCCATTTTAATATTAGGTCAGAGAGAGCCGAGGAGCCCTGGAAAAGACGAGCAGTGCCTTTCAGTATGTAAATGCATTAGGGGAGAAGGTAGTGGCTGGCCTTGAGGAGGATTTTGCTGGGTGAGGCACTGAACAAGGTGTGAATTCCTGGAGTTTCAAGCTCCGTGCAGCCAGTGATCAGTGGGGGTCTACAGGCATTCAGTGGATCAGTCCCCAGGAGACATACGCATGTATTCACTGTTTTGGACAGACACCACATTAATGCAGCTCAGTTATGCTTTGTTAAAGGAAGTCAGTTGTGGTTCAGTTTTTTTCTTTTCAAGTAGTGGCTGTGGTTATTGGGAAAGTACGTACAACAAACATGAAAAAATATTTCTGTACTTACCTATTACAATGGCCAGTGACAAAACTTTAGTGCTCTTCTGTCTCCTTAGAGGTCGCAAAAATCACAGTAGCAGTGTACCTCTGAAGCAACTGTACCTTTGCTTTTGTTTCACTCAAAGGCACAGATTTAATGTGAAAACCAGAAGAGTTTCTGCTTTTCTATTCATATGGCAGCTGTATTTGCCCCTTGCTCACGAATTATACTTCCACTAAGCTGTCTTGCCTGGGAGATGTGCAGAAATACCAAAGAATTGATGCTTACTTGCTTATCTCAGGCTTGGTTTGACCCACCCTTTCCTGAGATACCTCAGTGTTTCTATTTTAGTGGCCTGTTTTTTTTTTTTTTTTCTCCTACAGATGTATCTGTGCAAGATCCTCCTGCTATAGGCAATATTATGCCACAGAAATCCTAGGTGCCCTATCAGTATTAAAAGAGAAAAATCAGTAGTGGCTCTCCTACCATTAAGCAGCTTACACATTATACCCAAACTTCACTGTGTGCTATCTGTGTATTGTGACCTCCGATCTTAATCTTGGCCTGTCTCTGTCTGTACAGATAGTAAGCTCTATGAGGCAAGGATTATATCCTGTGTTTGTAGAAGGTTATGAGCTACTGATCCCAGTCTCCTGCTATTACCAACGTCTATAGAAACTATAATATATTCCTGAAGAATTTCAATAGCAGGATTACTAAAGTGTAGCATACACTGTATTTAACATTTCATATCAGAAAGACAGTGAATGACCTTTCTTTAAATATATCTAACAATGTATGTTCTGATATTTTTTGGAAAAAATAACAAGGCTCTGCCGTCTAGTGTCTCCTAGAACACTTTGCGTTTTCTGTTCAAATGGTATTACAGCTTTCTAGACAAGAGAGTTTCATGCCCCTGGAGTTTTGCCTATCCCAAAAAAAGGCTAATAGAAAGTAAAAAATAAAGCTTTCACTTGGTGAAATGTAAACGCATACATACGTGTGTACATAGCTAAGCTCCTACAGATAATTTGTAAATACTAGAGTACAGTTATAGATAAAGCATATAGATAAACTGTGTGCCATATATACCATGGTTTTGAATGCCAGATATGCAAATTAACTTGAATTTTCCAAATTAGTAGATTGCTGTTGCAAACCCTCAAGCTTCTGCAAAATGAGGAACTCTTATTCAGTTCCAGGTAATGCTGAAGAATGAGTAGAGGAACCAAAATAATCTGGACCTCCAGAAAGGACTCAAACTTGTCTCTCTCTTCCTCCCTACACTCCCCAAGATAAACAGATTTTAATACCTTCAGGTAACTACTGCTCATAAGTCAGTTTGGGGTTGGATGGTCAGTGAGAACATCTCATTTTAGTGTTCCTGTTTCAAAATGTTCTTTGTCAAAGGTCATAACCTGTCTCTTTTTGCACCTTTTTCTATTCAAAAGCAATCCACGCAGTAGAGAAAGGAAGCACAGAGTGACAGTGCTATCAAAAACACGATTCAGAGCCAAAATTGCATTTTCCATGACCTTATGTAGTGCACAGTTATGTCCCATTGTACTTGGGAAAGTTCCAGTACGTACTGACTTGGGCTACGTTGGGTTTAAGCAAGCAGGTTGAGATTTGTATCTCAACCATCTGCACCAGCTAGCAAAGGTACTCTTCTGTTGGCCTGGATTTTGGAAGACCAGTGAGGAGGTACTGCATTTTCTTTGAAGATAGTATAAGAATCATTTGGATCACTCCACCCCATTTCTTCATCCTAGCTCCTAGTTTTAATGTGTCCAGTAGGCATTACTTGCAGCTTGACAGATTTATTCAAATAAGTTTACAAATGGATTCTCAACGCATCAGCCACAATTTTTATTATTCTGGGATTAATTTTATCAAGCTTTTTCCACTTTTATCTTTGATTTTATTTCAGATGGTGCTTTTTCCATTTCTGTTGTGCCTTTGTCTTTCAGAATTGGGTTCAGTGGAAAAATCAGTATAATACTAACTGAAGCAAATTAATCTCCACTTGATCTTATTTTCTGCTTCCTTTTTACTTATTTATCTAAGAACTGTTTGCTCATTTTTTTCACTTCCTTAGTCTAACTCAGCTGGTCATTCAGCAAGTATCTCTTCTTCCCTGTGGAAAGTACAATCTATGGGAGATCAGTTCACTTCTCATCCTTTATTTCCTTACACTTACTTCTGACTGATAGCTTTCCCAGTTATGCCTGGAACAGTTTTATTCAGCCTTTCATAGGTGTATAACATCTTTTCATGGGTGTATAGTTACTGGACCTTGGACTTAAAGAAAGTTCCAGTGTGTTTCACAGGGGAGAGAGACCCTGTGCTCTTCAGTTTAGTTGACTTCTGTTACTGATTTCTCTTTTATTTATTTTTGAGCACTGTCTTTTTAGTAATCTCCTGACCTGCTTACGTGCTTTCAGTTATTCTTCTAATAGTGTGGACTACATCAATCATTTCCTTAGTCAGAAGTATTTTTGATGATTTGTTTTGCCCTCTCCCCCACCCCACCCTGCTTCTAACTAAAGCCTGATCTAAAATAGCTGGTTCTTTGATTGTCTGATGTTTGAATGCAGTTATGACTTCCAGAAAATTCTGGTTCCTACCTTTCTGTGAATCATTTATTCCTGATTGACACAAGGATCACTGCTGCCTCACAGAATTGCATCCATTCCAGCAGTACCTATCACTCTGGCAGCACTTTCAAGACCTCTTATGTTTCAGAAGCAAAGCCTGTGGATCAGAGGGGATCCCTAGCGCTACAGCCATAAACCATGCTTGGAAATTCTTTCCTGGAAGTGTTTTTTGTCTAGATCAGTTCTGTACCACTCTTTCTTACCAGGGAAGTCTGCTCTTTGTGCTCCAGCACTTGACCTTATTTCGGTTATTCTTTAGATTCTGCTCAGTGCTATAGTTCTTTTAGTTATTCCACTGTATTTCTTGCATATATCATCTTGCATACATCTGACTTCTAGCTGCAAGAGTTTCTTTAATTTATTACTCTGTGGGTTTTGTCCTCTCAAATACTCTTTTTATATGTCCCAGATTAGAAACCTTCCTTTTGCTGCTTGCCACCTGCCTATTTCTCACTCTTAACAATACCTTTACTTATTTATCAATGTTTATCATTGCTTGTCTGGAGTCTCATTATCCACTGCTGCTGTAATAGTTGATTATAGAAGTCTGAAACTCTTTCCTGGTACAACCATGCTTTCACATCAGTAGTAATTATCCCCAGGCTGCTATATGTGGCATCACTCCAGTGTAATGACTATCTGCAATTTGTGCAAGCATGGACAGTCAGAGAATTTTTTACCCTTTTATTGTTCAGGTTTATCTTCAGCCATTGTTGCAAATATCATATGTTGTCTGCACCTAGCAGATGTCCCTTTGATTTTCTGGAACCGAGCTGCTGATAGGCATGTCTGTTGTATAAATTTTAAGAACTAAAAGACAAAATACAACCTGGTCTTGCCACTGGTACTCTAGGTTTACCAATGAAGGGAAAACATGTTCTCTTTTTTAATTGCAGGTAATTCAAAGCACTGCCAAACATAATGAAGAAATAAGGATTACACCGGGAACCTAGAAAAGTTAGCCCGTAATAAATCTAGTATTTTTCTTGTCTCTTCCATAGAACAGTCATCCTACTTTTCTGGCACTTGAAGAGAGAAACAGCACAGTCCAGAGAATTCTAAACTGTATATTACTGTAACAGATTGCTAGGCCTAATGGCTTTCATATGAGAAAAGTTCGTGTTTCATCTTTTCACCTGAAAACAGAGTACCAGGACATTAAGAAAATAATGCCAGTGTAACTAACTTCATCCATTAAATCCATATAAGTGCAAATGTAATTAAAAATATCTAATTTATACGTAAAACTGTTCCATTTCACTCTTGTGTATTCATTTCCCGTATGTTCAGACCAAGAAATTAATAATTAGTAACAATGAATAATCACTTGTTGAATGCTAAATCATAGAATAGCTCATACAGTCCCTCGGGTTTATTTCAGGCCAAGATTTATGAGATCTAAGCCATACACTTTTTTAAAAACCTGTGCATTTTGACAACACATCCATCTGAAATACATCTTTTTTGCCTGGCACTGAAATGAAAAGTTCATTCGATTTATTTATTTAGTGTAACAGCTATGGAAGTGTGTAGTTAAGATTTAATGAAGGTCTTAATGTTTACAGAACTGAGGAACATAATCTTTCAGTAGGAAAAATCTTTTCTTGCGGGCTTTAACTATATGTACAAATCAGAAAAAAATTTCCCTCTGTGTTACATTGAACAGCTGACTGTGCGTGTAGTTTTTTCTTATTCTCTGGAGCTTTAGATGTTAGCTGAAGATGGGCAAAAAGAGCGTGTGTAGCTTAGTTTCATCTCTCCCGATGATGTCTTAGCTATATTTTTTCTGCCTACGGAGGTGGCTGTGCACACAGGAATCTCTCCTTCCCACCTGTACTAACTTGGTGCCTTCTTTAAATGAATTAATTCTCACTGATTGCAAAGGAGCTTTTGAATGAGGAGCCATATTTAGAACCACAGATTCTTCTTATGTAGCTTATAATTTAATATCAGCTAGATACATTATTAATTGTAAGTCTGCCATTATCGCTGCACAGTGACTCAGCCTCCTGTATGAGTAGATAGAACATACATCTTCATTACAATTTCCCAGACGCTTTTGACTTGGAGTTGGATCAGCATCTTCCACAGCTCCTCTAAATCTGCTCACATACAGATGATTTACACCAGCTCCATCACGGTGCGAGTGGGCTGGTGTTCTGATATTGTTACTGTTCTTAGCCAGAAAACAGTCAGACAAGGCATTTTTAATACCCCTTATCTCTGCCCAACAATTAGTTTAGCAGCTTGCTATTGAAAGTTGCTGTACCTCACTTCCAGTTCTGCCCAAAATATTACCAGTGCCACTGCTGCAGAAACAAGGCTTCATTAACCCACTGTGTTACAAATATTTCTGGGTGGGATGGGGCTAGAAAACCTGATGTTTCATTTAATTATGGGAAAGAAAGCAAAGGTCACCAAGCTGTCATATGTGCGTATGTGGACATGAGCAACAGAAAATATCTTGCTCCCCATCCAGGTCAGGCACTGTTTGGTATTTGCTGTGGAAGAGCTGTGCTTGCCGATGTTCTGTGAGGCAACTCAGCCGCACAACAGTACCCTCAGCCTCAGCCTGTGTTACAGCTGAGAGGTGTGCTGGTGGCGCCTTCTCCTCCCTAGCTGTTGCAAGGTGAGGCTTCCTAGCTGCCAGGGTGCCTTTCCGTGTTTGGGAGATAGTGACTGATATGCACAGTGTCTGTGCACCCTGAAAAGGAGCGGGACAAAGCCTGGATGGTGGGGAAGGGGAATGGAAGGGAGGAGATCCCTGAAGAGGGGCATGCATGGGAAGAGAGTAGGGATAGGGACATCTGTATGTCTTGTGCAAAGTGCAGACATATGTAAAAATAGCGATAACGTCATCAAAGTAGGTACTGGGGTTGTCTGGCATGCAGGAGTGTAGCTTGTGTGCATGGTGGACTTAACTTTTTCCTACACAATGATCCACAGGAAGTGTGCTTCCCCCTACTCCACTCATTTAAAGCCAGCCTGGGTCTGCTGACCTGAGCGGTGCTTATGTATCCAAAATACAAGGTAAACGTACAATAAAAACATCAGTAAGAGGGAAAGCAGGGAGTTCCCTTGGTCAGGCAGGGTTTGAAGGCTCAGAAAAGGAAATGTTGAAATGTGATTTCCTCTGGCAGACCTTACATGTTGACGTAGCTCCTCTGGGACAGTTCAGCATGGCTAAAGCTGTATGGTCTAAAGGCTTGTCTGTCTGAAGTTGAAGGACTCTATTCTTTGACAGACCTTTGGGCTAGTGAAAGAGGAAAGTACACAGCACCAGTAAACCCACTAATATCTGTGATATTGATCAACTGTATATCATCCTGAATTTGGGATTTGTAGTATGAATCAAATTATTCTTGGTGTCGATACACTCAGTGTAAACAGCTGCATACAAACACAACATGTACTTGTTCCGGAGAAGACAAGATGTTATTGATAACTTTTTCTGAAGAATCTAATTGGATCTTTTTTTTTTCCAGATCAGATTTATATTCATGTAGGTCTTACTATATCCAGTTCATACAGCAGTTCTACTTCACAGCTTTTGGTGTTAAATGACACCAAATGCATCCTTATACACTTGAAAAGTGAATGTAAATACAATTTTACTTAATAATAAAGCATATGAATCTCAGTATTTCAGATTAGAGCACATAGTCCAGTGGAGTTAGGGATTATTCTGATCAACAAGTTACTATTATGTGCTCCTTCATAGCATGGTGTGAGAATGAGTTGTACAGCTTTTGAATTTTGCAAGTGTTTTGCCTTTTCCTCCTTTACACCTAGTATTATTTACATCAGGAAAGTATTACAGTATTATTTTTACTATGCATAACATTATTGTTAGTTCTAAAACAACATCCACAAGCATCCTCAGGAAAGCATTGATATCTGGTACATTGCCAATTGTTTTTAATGATTTGTTTTTGCAGCTTCATTCCACTGATGATTGCCAAGCAAGCTTTCAGCATTAATTGTGTCTCTGGCTGGGGTGCACTCTATGGCTAAAACATACCTCTCTTTTTGTGTTAAAACAGCTATTAAGACTGAGACTTCTTAGTTTGCAGAAGTGGTAGAAGTTTCCTCTAAGCCTTGTTCTTTCTGTCTCAGGTGCTGAGGTTGCTTGCCTGTGATGTCCCCTGGTGCTGTGAGGGCTGACGTTAGACTGGAGGCAACTGACTGCTCCAGTCAGAGGGTTGAACCCTAAAAAATCCTCATCTCACTGAGGTCACTGGCTCAGAGGGAGACCTCTATCAGGGAAAGGGGAGTCGCTGCAAAGAGATCATGGCCTCATCTCGTCTAGTGACAAGATCAAGAGATATTGCTAATGTCATGCAACGACTTCAAGGTAAGAGACTGACTCAGGCTTGTGCGCTCTGCCACGCATTCATAAATGGAGGTTCCTGGTTTTTGCTGTGGTGCAGAGTCCTGACAGTATTTCTGAAGTTTAATAACTGTTCCAAACCTATCTACTGGAAAATATTTGCAGTATATCTGAAGGACTCTGATTACAATAGTCCTTAGTATAGCATTAATAGAGGTGTTAAAAAGCACAGGTATTATTAATCCATGGGACAGGGCAATGAATTCACAATTATGAGACTGGTTTCTGTTTCCTGCAGGTGATCTAATTGTTCATTGGTTTTCTCATAGGAAAGAGAGTAGAAATTATATCTGTCCTTTTTTCAGCTGTGAACTCTACAAGTTTACAGTTTATCTACTGATAAACTAATATTTACTAGCTTAGCAATACTTGCTGCCTCCAAACAAGAGCTATATGTCACTATGTTGTTAAGCATTGAAGAATTCATAACTCAGCAAGCTAATTATTAGTGCTGAAGTTGGTAACCTTTTAGATGACATACTACAGGATGTCTTTGCAGTATTCATTAAGTAATCTCTATGTTCTTAAGTTCTTATAGTAAAGCATTAATAAATAGTCTTATCTTTTTAGGAGGTGTACATCTAATTGCTGCAGCTAAAATCATGCATTCAGAATGTATGTTTTTGTTCAAATGATGATATTGACTAGAAACAAAACATCAGTACTGCTGTACTGTTTCACTCTGAACTTTTAAAGTTGGCCACAAATCCCTGACCTCTTACTTTCTTTAGACACCAGCTTCTACTGACTTCAACAAAAGCTTACAGGCATAGAACCCTTACTGCCTCTCTCTGCATCTTCTGAATCTGGAAGCTTCATTTTCTCATGGCTTTTCCTTCCATTTATTGTTTTTCAGTTCAGAATATTTAAACTCAGCCTCCAAGCCACTAGCTACAACTAGCAGGCATAGTTTCCATGTAGCCTCAGTAGATAAATAAAAGAGTAAACAAAGATGCACAGTCTGTCCCATCTAGACCTGCTACAGCACTTTTCCAATTCCAAAATACTTCTTCTTGTTTTTCCCCAGCTTTTTGTACAGTTAGTATCTTTCCCCTTGTTATTTTTATTTGTGTTGGTCAGTTCTTAGGCTGCAATCTTATAAAATGGTTGCTCAAAGTGCCCACAAGCATAGTGAACAAATATTCCCTGTCCGGAGAATGTGTGGTTTAAGCATTAGGATAAGACACTCTAGGATGATGCAAATGAATGAGAGTGCAAGGGTACAATGAGGCAACCTTGCCCATGGGACAGGCAAGGGTTTTAGTAAACTGTGTGTGTGTGTGTGTGTGTGTGTGTAAAAGATGTCATGTTCTTAATAAGAATCCCATGGGAAAGAAAAAAAAAATGTTTTGAAGCAAGAAATTAAATAATTATGAAGCTGGAAGACTTTCCAAGGAATATGAAGAAATGGATGTGAGAAATAGCAGAGGTTCTTGGAGGTTACGGAGGCATATTGCAAAGGGAGGGATCAAGGAGCTGAGCTGTGTTCAGGGAGGATTATCAAGGTTGGTATTCTGAAGCAGTGAGTAAGGAGGATGCTACATGAGGTATTTACAAAGCATGTGGACCCATTAATTATCAGATTGTTACATACTAACTTTCTAAACATCCATACAACTGTTGCTGACAAAATGGCTGTTCTGTTAAAATGTACTTTAGGTATTTTATATAATTGTTTCTAATTTTTATATATTTTGCTCTGCTGGAATCTGATATATAGTTCAGTCTGCTTTGTGTTTGTGGGCTTCATCTTTTTTGGAAATAAAGCAAAAATAATGAAGTTACCTTTCAAGTGAAGACACTTAAAACATATGAACTACCTGCAAATTTGGCATTGCGTGTTAGTTTATAGTCGCACCTATAACTGTATTCTTTGCTTCTCAGATGAAATCAGTTCAGCTTTGTGTTGCTGGGATCTGAGTTTTGCTGCAGAAGCAATACTTCAATAAATCACCTGTGCCAAGATTAGAGTGCTTGGAGCCGAAGTCTTTTTTTAGTCTGTAGCTCTGCATTATGGATGAGCATGCAGTCTGCAGTGCGACTACGTTAGCCCTTGTGAATTAAGGTTGCTCTGCCTTTCAGAAATTATAGTCAGCTGAAATAGGAGCAGGTATGAACATAGGAACATAAAGATGTTTCTTGTCGTGTTTGCATGGCAGCCCAGAATCAGTGCAGTTGGAGCTGTGTGCATTGCTCAAGGTGAGAGTAGCACTGACAGTATTCACGGTCAAAAGAATGGAGATGGCTTGGGGGATCCTCAGACAGTGCCAAGGTAGCAGTTTGCTTCACAACACCTGCTTTTGTAAGCTGAGGCAGAAGCCTTCTTCTGTGATAATGTCAGAGCTGCCAGATGTCAGTGCTGGGCATTTGTCAGTGTTGAAGGAGAGAGGTAAGGCAAGCTGTGCTCCCGCCTCCACACTGCTGTCTCATATTCAACTCACACGTTTCCAGAGTTTGTGGTGGGAGAGTGTAGGAAAGACCAGAAAAATGCCACTCTTCACTGGGATTCTCAGCACCAGTTTTGAAATCTCTGTTGTACATCCTGTAAGTGAATGCAGTCACATCAGTTGTCCTAAAAACTGTCAGTGAACAACAGTTGGTTCTGGTGGGCTGTTTTGATAGGTTGTGTTTTGGTTTGGTTTTCATTGAGGTGTTTTTGGTTGGTTTTCTTTGTTTTGTTTTGTTGGTTTCTGTTGGTTCTTGTTGGTTTGTTTTCTTTGGGGTTTTTTGGGGGGGACTGTTTTGTTTGTTTGAGTTTGTTTTTAAAGAAGCCTTCCACTTTGCTTTGGTGATTGTGACAGTTGCAATACACTCTGTAACTGTTACAGAGTTTTTGAATAAGATGGCATATCACTGCCTCAGAAGTCCACTTGGGAGAAGCAGTCATAAGGATAATGCAGCATTCTGGGCTGAGAGTTTGTGTGGAAGTGGATATACAACTTGTCTCATCTTGGAGTGCTCAGTCAAAGGCTTGTAGCAGTATTGTACTCTCTCCCCAGAAGTATAGAGGATCTTTAATCCAGGCCAGCAGGGCACAGGATAAAGGTGGGTACTGACAATAAGATTTACCATGTCTAATTTCATCATCTCTGTCATCCTGATAAAAATTGAGACATGGGGCTATTCATTATAGCTCAGTCTGCACTCAAGGGAGAGAGACAAGCCACTCTCGAAGGAGTGTGATCCTTTGTCACTTGAATTTTAATTAATAAGGGTATGTTTTTGAAGCAAAAATCCTTCCTATTATATTTTAATTCTGGCAATTTGTTAACATATAAAATAGACAAGGGATGGAGAAAAGAGTGGTCTTACTAATTGTCGTGGTTTAAGCCCAGCCATAAATCAGTCAGCCATGCGACTGCATGTCGTTAGCTCACTCCCCCCCTTCCTTCCCCCACTCCCAGCTGGATGGGAAGGAAAATCAAACGAATGTAACTCCCATAAGAGTTATGTTACTCCCATAAGAGGTTGAGATAAGAACAGTCCAGTAACTAAGGTATAACACAAACCACTGCTGCTACCACCAGTAATAATAATGATAAGGGAAATAACAAGGGAGGAGAATACAACTGCTCACCACCCGCCGACAGATACTGAGCCTGATTGAGCAGCGATCTAACCCTTCTGGGTAACTGTCCCTGGTTCATATAGTGGGCATGATGTGCTGTGGTATGGAATACCTCTTTGGTTAGTCTGGGTCAGGTGTCCTGTCTCTGTTTCCTCCCTTCTTATCCTCCTCCTTGGCAGAGCATGAGACTCAGAGAGTCATTGGTCAGGCTAAACATTACTGAGCAGCAACTAAAACCATCGGTGTTATCAGTGCTGTTCCCAGGCCGAAAGTTAAAAGCACAGCACTGCACCAGCTACTAAGAAGGAGAAAAATGGCTGCTACTGCTGAACAGAGGACATCACTTTAAATGGAAAGGTGGGGAGGTGGATCTGTCTATAGGCCACCTTCATAATAATCATAGCCAGGAAGGTAGGTGTAAATCCGCAGGAGTCGTAGTTGCTGTCTGTCTTACTCTTTTGCTAGTCACATACCTTTAGCTGCATGTAGCATCCTTCCACTAGCTTCTGCTTACTGCTTGTCCTTCCTTGAGTGCTCGCTCAAACTATGCTACCCTGCTCGGTGCACAGGGGCTGCCAAGTCCATCTCGCCTGGGTCAGGAAAGTTGGGCTTCCAGGAACTTTAATGTTGGCATGACAGCTACACGATCTAATGCATCCTAAGGCAGGTGTGTAAGAAGGGTATAATTAATTTTCTTAAAGTGCTTATCTCTGCTCATTGGCTAAAGAGAGAGATGGGAGAGTACAGAGACAACGCCTGATGTTTTCCATTCCTGAGCTTAAACATGAGGAACCCATCCTCATAGTACTACAGAATGAACTGATGACATTCTTTCATGTAATTATTTGCATAATTTATTCCTTGCTAGCACAATTCAAGGTTTTCTACAATACCTTATGCTTATCCTTCCCTGTTCATATTATAAAAGCACTCACAAAACCCAAGCAGAACCGGTGTACACCACTGATTTGAGTTACATTCCTGGGACTGTCTTTGGGATTACTTAAGGAATTAGATGCCAATCGGCACAAACCCTCTGCTCCTTAACCTACAGGAAATGCAAGTTTCACTAGCATTATAGCTGGTCATACACTGAAGATAATTACAGCATTTTTAATAGCTGCAGAAGTCAAAGCATGGAGTGTTGGAAAACAAGCTAGTAAACCTCTTATTTCTTTGTAATCTCTGCCATCATGACACTCAGCCTTTTCTGTAAGCACTACACATTGCACACAAACTGCAGTCATGCTCATGCTGTTCTGGAGAAAAAAAAGAAATGAAAACCCAAGAAAGTCAGTGTCCCATTCTTCTGGGCCTTGTCACTCCTATATGTTCACTTGCTGTTACTGGCTTGTAAGGTGATGTTGAACAGTCGCGGTATCCTACTAGTAACCACAGGCTTTTCTCATTCCTCCTTTTTTTTCCCTCTCTTTGTTTCTTCCATTTTCTCATTTAGTAGTCTGTACTGGGTAGAGATTTTTCTGAGCAGCACTGCACTCATTATCGGGTGGTTGTCCATTTAGTCAGGGACATTTTTGTCCTTAACTACAGTGGATCACAAAAATTGAGTCTGCACTACAATCCTAATGTATATGCCACCCCAGTTAATTTGCTCTGTTAGCACCAATATTTTGAGACAGTTATCCATTTTAGCCCCATTCAGCAAAACCTGTTCCAGGGTATGCAAAGTACAGGTATTTAAACAATGTAATGTTATAAGACAAAATGATTTGTTGTCTTAGAAACCCTCTACAAATGACATGAAAGCATAAAAAAATTATTCTCAATCTTCTGTTTGTTTCTGGATTGCACCACTGTTCTTAAACAGTTGGAACACTGTTCTAGGCTCTTAAACTCCAGTCAGCTTGTGGGTATCTTGGGCTTTTGTAAACTCCCTGTAGACACACTTTATTGTGTAGGAAAAGCTAGGGTGGGAAAGCAAGCAGCATGGTCATTTGTGAGGACCCACTATGATGCAAAGGAGCCATAGTTCTAGTAATCTTCATACATTCTTGAAAAACTTGAGTACACACAGGTCAAATCAGCTTGTAGTCTAGACCTTGTTTTATGGAAAGTTACCTGCAACTGAGTATCATCTGCAGTTTGAATGCCTTCCATGTATTAGTGCTATTCACAGAAAGCTGTGAGTTGCTTTCCTTCTGAATTGTCTTTCCTTCTCCCTCTTTTCTCCCCTTTACAATTTAGCTCTACTTTTTCTTCTTTTTGCATTCAAACATTTCTTTTCCAAACCGTACTAGCAGTAGCCATTAACCAATCAGTAGATCTTTTTATATTTATCTGATAAGCACTTTGTTAATACGTACCTTCATTGGTGTTTTCCTTTGGTTCTTTTTACTCTTAAGTCAACAGTGCCAAGAGCCACAGTTTGACATTAGAGTAAGCTGATTTAACATATACCTGCTACTGAAAGCTACCTTGCTTAACTTTGTTCATGTTCCCAATTTTATTTCCACCAGTGCTCTTCTTTCTCTTACCTTGGACCTGAACCAGCTGAAAATTAATTTGTAGAGGTCAGGTTTGGTCCCGGCAAAAACTGGAGTGGCAGGTCCTCCCCTTTCAGTGCAATTTACTGTTTTGTTATCTGCCAAATCAAATTGCCAGATCACATTTTTAAATATGAGCTCAATTAAAAAGGCGTGCTTGGTCAGGAGGTGCATGTTGCACGCTTTGCACATCTGAGTTTTATGTCTACCATCACAAATATTGCCCCAGTAAAGGTTTTCTTCTGTCATTTTCCTGTTATATACTGCTTCCGTGTAGTCCTGATGCTGCTGCATTTTCTTTGCAGTCTCACTCTCTGAAATGTCCCAGTTCGATTCCTGCAGCTTTCTTGTATTTAGAAGATTTTGACTTAAAAAACATGCCAGTGTAAATTATTAGACAGGTGAGTAAGTCTTGTAACTAAGGCAATACATTACTCATTGGCAGTGTGTTAAGGGGAAATAGACTTTTCTGACTCTACTGTCTCTGTAGACTGTATGATCTGAAGGCCAAGTAGATCTAAATAATGAATTGGGAATCTGAATAACATTACAGGCCACATGTTACTTAACAGGACAACTTTAACCAGGTTTTCAATTTTTTTTTTTCCTTTTTTTTTTTTTCTTTTTTTTCTTTCCATATGAGAAAATTTAAGTTAGTATTATTTCAGAACAAAATACTGAAATACATGATTTCTGTTTAAAGGTTAAGACGGATCATAAAAAAGCTCCGAGCATAGCTGCAAGGAAAATCACTGAAGGGTAAAAATAGAAAGAAAGAGATCAAGTGTTTTCAGTTAGTCCAACAAAAACATGTGAAAGGGTTAGGCTGCAGCCAGGGATAATCAGGTTAAATATTAGTCAGCATTGGGTCAGGAAAGTTGCTAAGGCTAGCTGTAAAATCACCATAGCTAGAAGTATTTCATTCTGGTTTATGCATGTAGAAGCAAGTCCTGTGAGAATCTACTTCAGGTTTCTTCTGATTAAGGAGTGTAATAATTTTATTCTGATTCATTTCTGTCAAAGATAAGTTCTGAGCTACCTGCAGGTATTGCAGAAACATCAGGGAAATGACACAATCAAACCATTTCACTAGTAGCACAAATGACTGAAGTATGCACTGAATTCTAGGTATCATGTTGTAGTATGGGGGCTCTGGAGCCGCTAACACAAGATGGATTTGGACCTGCATAAGTGATTCCAGAGAAGGACCATGAAGATGATGAGAGGGCTGTAGCACCTCTCCTATGAAGACATGCTGTGAGAGCTGGGTTTGTTCAGCCTGGAGAAGAGAAGGCTCTGGGGAGACTTTGTAGCAGCCTTCCAGTACCTAAAGGGGGCCTGTAAGAAATCAGGAGAGGTGCTTCTTACAAGGGCCTGTAGAGGTAAGATGAGGGGAATGGCTTTAAACTGAATGAGGGTAGATTTAGGTTAGATATTGGGAAGAAATTCTTCACTGTGAGGGCAGTGAGACACTAGAACAGGCTGCCCAGAGAAGTTATGCCTGCCCCATCCCTGGCAGTGTTCAAGGCCAGGTTGGATGGGACTGAGCAACCTGGTCTAATAGAAGGTGTCCTGAGTGTGAAGGTTGAAACTAGAGGATCTTTAAGCGCCTTCCATCCCAAACCATTCTGTGATTTATTTTTTTTATTGCAGTTAGCTTTCATTTTGTGTTCTCAATTAGAACACAGGCTTGGGCGAGTCTGTGCAATGCAGCATTTATTTTAGAGAAGCATGGTCCTGGTTTTTTTGATTTTTAGAGTTTTTTGCTTTGTTAACAAGTTCCAAGTTAGTGATTCAACATACTTTTTTAGTATTTTGTAAGTTAACATTAGCATCTAAATGCTTACTTTTCTACTGCTTTTTCTTCCCAAATTAATAATGTAATAGAAATCAAAATATTCCTACTCAATTGTTTTCTTGCATGCATTTTTGGTGATACCAGCACAGTTCTCTCAGGGTAGTGAACTAATCTGTGATATAAATGAGAAACATATATTTGCATTACAGTTACTATTTAAGGAAAGTCATCATGTTTTTTGTTTGGTCAGGGTTTTTGGTTTTTTGTTGTTTTTTTTTTTTCCAATTTCCACCTAGCATAAAGTGTATAGGGGAGAAAATGGTTGAGATGGTAGTGTCTCATGCTGAAACTGCTTTCATTTGGCTCTGGAGAAACACAGTTCGAAAGTTTATATTCTTCTTACATGTTTCAATCTAAACTCTGAGGACAAGACTCATTACACAAAATTCAGGAGGCAAAATGCAAGAGGAGAATCTTCCTTGGATCATTTTATAGGCAGTGGTTGAAAGTATAGTGCTTCAGAAATATAGTGGATATCCAAAATAGGTCAGGGGGTTGTGTTTTATACAAACCTGTCTTCAGCAGCTCCACTCTGCTCAGTCTAGTTTGACAAGTTCATATGTAGGCATCTACATGGCAGCTGCTTAATGTTGGTTGTGATAAATCCCTATGTGAGTCTCAAAAAATGTTTCCAGTTAAGACTTTGTCTTAAAATATCATCTGCCATATTTGTTACTGGTGTGAAAGGGATGATATTTCATGAAGCCTAAATAGGAACAATAATGTGTCAGTTTTGAGGGCTTAGTGAAGATAAAGATTTTTGAGAAGGAAAATATTACAGTGATAAGTATTTTTGAGAGCACTCCTTTTATTCTGAAAGGCTGCTAGACAGACAGCTATTGTAGTAGTAGCATTGAGCTGGGGGTGCCAGGACGCAAAATATCTTCTAAATATTATGCTTTCAGGTTTTTCTATGCAGGTTATGACATCTGACATTTATCTGTCTTGTGACATCTGATTCATTCCCTGTGTTATATCACAGTATACTGAAGGCTTGGAAAATTAAGCTTTATCTTCTCACAGCTGTGCTGTAGTATTTTCCTAGAATACATCTTGTACATTTTGGTGTATTACTAAATTTGGACATCACAAGTTGTCATCATCATAAATAGCCTTCCCTTTTGGAATGCCACCTCTGTTGTTTCTTAACATTAGAGGATCTGAAAATTGCAGGAAGACATGTCTCTTGTCCCTAGTTACTAATTAATAAGCATTAAAATAGTTTTGCAGATGAACTATTGGTGGTCATGCTTTTATATTGCTGTAAGCTTATATAGTGTAAAAGCAAAATATTTCGTTGAGAAAATTGTACTGTTTTCCTGTAATTCTGTTTTGCCCTTTTGTGGAAATCAGAGGCCTCACTACCTTTAATTATCAGGGTGATAATATGCTTCAAAGAATATACTTGCAGGAAGATAAAACACAGATTAAAAAAATAACACCTAAGATTATTAGCGATTTATTCCACAGGCTACTTCTAGAATTTAGTTTTTATTTTGCACTTTAGACTTCATTTACTTAAAATATCTTAGTTTCTGTCACAAAGTTTCTTGTGAGTCATATCACAGAATCCTATTTTAAACCCACAGTGAAGTTTTTTAGATGGCAGTTGTATGCATCCAAGTGAATCATCTATTACTGCGTGCAAGAAAACTTGTTCTGTCTTTCATCTAAGATGAGAAGGAGCTTTATGAAGGAAGTGTCAACAACCTATTAAGAATCTAATGGTCTGTTTAAAAAAGAAGAAAGAAGAACAAAAAGTTAAAATGCAAAACACAAAAGCAAACCCACCTACGCTGCACCCCCCAGCTCTTTGGAATTTATTTCTCCACAGTAAAAGGAGATGCTTGAAATATATTGCATTTTACAGGAACTTATAATTGATTGCTTAATTGCACAGGTGATATTTATATTCATAGAATCATAGAATAGTTAGGGTTGGAAAGGACCTTAAGATCATCTAGTTCCAACCCCCCTGCCATGGG
>JAOEHY010032154.1:93955-111926 GCA_025447955.1 Psilopsiagon aurifrons
CCTTAAGATCATCTAGTTCCAACCCCCCTGCCATGGGCAAGGACACCTCACACTAAACCATGCCACCCAAGGCTCTGCCCAACCCAGCCTTGAGCACTGCCAGTGATGGAGCATTCACAACTTCCCTGGGCAACCCATTGCAGTGCTTCACCACCCTTACAGTAAAGAATTTTTTCCTCATAACCAATCTGAACTTCCCCTGTTTAAGTTTGAACCCATTTGGTTTTGTGTATATTTTATTTTTCCCATTTGTTAGTAGACCAATTTGAGGCTGGTCCACGTACAACGTTCTTTTTGGAAGGTGAGTGAAGGAACTAGGGCTAACTGTAAAAGGTAGCTTCCATCGTATCTGTTGAAGCAGATTCAGGTTTATTTTGGGTTCTCAGTGATTATTTTAATTCAGTATAGGAGCCGTTAGGGAGCTGGAAGAAAAGCATCCTGATGTTTTGGGATAAGTAACCCCAAGGTAAGTGTGGAAGAAGGAGTAATACCTAATAACTATTAAGCTATGAGGACAGTTCCTCCTGGGCTCCAGCCTTGCCACAGCCTGTACGGAGGCCAAGACCCCGCACCTCAACCTGCTCTCCTCACTCTCTCTGGCTGATATCTCTCTCTCAGCTTCGCCTCCTGAGGAGTCATTGGTGTTAGCATAGCATTGTCAAATATTGTTTGGAGTTTCATTACACGGGACATAATCAATACATTAAGAAACATAATTTGTGGAACTTCTCTTACCGTGATTTCACTGGATTTTATGTAATTGCATTTCAGTATTTATTACATATTTTTTAGTACTTTTAAGAGTATTATGCCCTCACCAATGCACATTGGTTTAAGTGTATGGAGAATGTATGTAATCTGTTTATAGCACTGTTAGGCTTGTGACACAGACCTGCAAACCCTATGAATCTTCAGGCTAAAGACTGTCATTGTATTCGGCCTGATGTGATATTTGGAACATTTAGTAACATCTATAACTACATAGCCATTGCTGCAGAATGAGTTAAAATTTAGTTTACCCAAATCATCGACTTTCTTTTTACCTATGCTAGTAGAACTCCCAGGGAAAATTTATCATTATCTTATAGAGACGCTGAAGGCCTGTACAAACATAATATCATTCCTATGCTTTCTGCACCTTACTTATACAGTCCAGCTGCTTGTCATAATTGCATAGGCTGTCATACCTCCACCAGCCTGCCTGAAGGTTATCAATCACTGGTGTACCTGGAGAGGTAGAGCTTCACCATATAGTGCAAGGTCTGTATGTCAGTGTATACTATCTGTCCATCTTTACTTAAGGCAGTATTGCAAGAAAGCTGCTCATTTCCAGACCTTGTGAATGCAGCAGCTGTTCTGGAAAGGCTTTATCTTAAGCTTATTAAAATAAAGAAGAAATCTTCTTTCCATAAGGTGAAGGGAATGAACTTTAACAGCAATAGTAGGTGAAGAGTATTAGTGTTAGCTTTCCGGTCTTGGAGAGGAAGAAACTTGATATACAAGATCACTATGTTCAAGAAGATAGGAAGACAAACCAGTGGAGCAAAGCAAAGCAGAATATCTACTTGCTTATAGATGCCTATAGATAGTGCCCAATAGATGAAAAAAAAAAACCAGAAAAAAAAAAATCTCACTTAGTAATGGAGACTGTAATCTTCAGAATTGATTGTTGGTAAGAAATTATGGTTATTTATGGTAAATTCAGATTCTAGACTGTGCTTTCAGTCTCCCAAGGAAATGAAAGTAAATCGTTGTTGCAGTTGAGCTTGTGTAAAGGCCCATCTTTTCATTCTGTTTGTTTTGGCCAGGTTTTCTATTTTACAGTCTCATTTGCCAAAATGTCCTTAGCCTTTTCCAGGTTCAAGCGCTGCAGCCATTCCCGGTATTGAGTCAGAACTGAGAATGGAAACTGACACAGCCAGATTTTCTCTCTTGCTTGACTCTTGTTAAGAACAACAACAAACCCCCCTGCCTGTTTAGGTTTACTGGGTAGTCCACAAATACCCTGAGGTTTTTCAGGAGAGAATCAAGAATCAGCATCACCGTTTGTAACAGTTATGAGCTACTAAACCAGACAGTGTACCAGCCCAGTCATTCTCTGTTAGTAGTCATCCGATTAGCTATGTACTTGACTGCTGTTTGAAGGCTGGATGGTGCTATTCCATTCACACCTGGGTGAATCTGATGTGCCTTATTACAGTGAGAAAGACAAGAAATACCTTTTAATACAAGTCACAAAGCTTGTGCTCCTATCCAAATGAGGAGAGAAATGTTCGGGATGGATCCATTGAAGAGATTTGCAGCCCAGTTAGCATTTTTTCTCCAGTGGAATCCATTGTGAAAGAAACTCGGAATATAGTGGGGTGATGTGATGCTTAAGGAAGCCCAAAGTGAAGCTTGTGGACAAGAGAGACAGAGGCGGGATCATCCAATGAGCAATCAATCATAAATCAGTGAAAAAGCAAACTTGATCAAGTCACTGTCTTAGCAGAGGTCTTCTAGGCATAAAGCTTTGTTAGGAGATGTGAGTTGCAGTAATAAAACATGGATGATTATACCTTGGTTTGAGGCTGATTAGATAGGACATAAGGCTAATTAACCTGGATTTCTGGCTGCTTTGCATTACTGAAGTTGTGCAATGCAGGAAGAATAAGATTTGAAACATGTTTGAGTACCTAGAGATACATACTGCCATTAAAAAACATGATGTGCATTCTTTTATACAATTTTAGATGCTTTTCTTCCTCCTCGAAGACATAAGTACTGTATAATCTGATCCATAAACATAGGAATAAAGTGAATTAAAAATCTTCAACGGTATTAGCGCTGAGAAATTAGAAATTTGTTATTTGTGAATGTATTTATTGCTCTCTACGTAGTTGATGTTTCAGAAACTTACATATTCATTAACAATTATGACCTAACATTAGTGGGCTGTCCTGGAACTGCTAATTTTGTTCTTTAGTGCCTTATCCATTATTTAAAAGTGAAGCCATGTGACAACCTTGTTTGCATTTCTAAAATACCCATCCTACCAAAAACTGGTAGCTGTAATGAAAGATTGAATTGCTGTTTTTTACATTCAAATTAAACCTTTGTTGAATATAATGCTCTGAATCTTACTGTGAAGCTTCTGTTTTCTGCTTCCCAAAGAGACATAAATTCTTTTTGTTGGGTTTTTTTTTTTTCTGGCTGACTGTCTCAGGAGCAGAAAATCTGCTGTTTCTCCATTGCAATATGTTGTGGAAGGGAGAAGACTTTTGTTGTATAATTTGCTTTCTTGGTCTTGCTTTCCAGAATTGCCTTTTGTTTGAACACTTTGGTAAACTTGTACACAGCCTCGTTGCATAATTCTTCTTTCATAATTCTGAGCCTGCCCTTTCGTTTCTGTGGTTACTAAGAAAGCTAGAGGTGTGACCAACTGCCAGAAGTGATTTGAATAAATAAAAGGGATCATGAACAGTTAATTGTTTTGTTTACATCTAGTTTCTAAGAGACTAATAGCTCATGCTTACTGTCTCTGTGTGTTTGTATTTGAGAACTTGGACACATTTAAATCCTGTGTTCCCTGGGGAAACTTTTGTCTGCACAGATAAATTACACTTCATATTTATCAGTAAGAAGTCTTAAGATTTGGATAGGAAATTGCATGCATTTATGAATGAGATTAGATAGTGGTATGCCATTGTGCTAATTTTTAAGTAGTCAAGGTTTGCTGGTTTTGAGGTTTTTTTGTTGTTGTTGGATTTTGAAAGAGGTGTGTAAATATGTAATGTAGTAATCTGTAAGGGAGGTAAGGACAGGTCATATCACTTTCCAGATAGGAATTGAAATAGAAGAAGGTCTCATTCTCAGCCATTACTATGAAAGTGTAGGGTGCAACACGGCCTTTATTGCAGTCAGGAATAATAAATCAGTTCCTAAGAATTCTGCTGAGCTAGTTAAGTACCAGCTTGGATCTACAAATCAGGTACGCATCTATCTAGAAATAAGGTGCACATGTACCTACAGTTAGCTACTAATAGCTATTTGTATTTCTTATTAGGAACTGATGATTGACTATTGAAGGCCAAAAATAGTAGAAATTGAGTCATCAGGACTTGGAAATACCTTGAAATTTGGCTTAAAAATAGTAGCTTACATATTCAGCAGCACGTTTGAAGAGTGACAATGTAAGTTTCAACAGTATATTTTCTTCAGGTTTTCTACATTATTATGTGTTAGTAACCAAGCCTTTTGGAAATTGTATAGGCTGCAGTGCTTTTTCAAATAATAATAATAAAAAAATGTTCATGGAATAGTTAAAATGGCAAACCTCATTGCCACAAATATGCAGCTATTATACGCAAGCTATCAGCATATTTGTATTTTGAATGAGACCAAATCTGGAGTCTGTGCCATTTTTCTTGCAGATTTTGGTGACATTGTTAATTAACATAACATTAGTGCCACTTGTTAAAGAGATCATATTATTCTAACAGGTTTATGATGAAGTTTAAAAGTGTCGAGCTGAATTATGGTGATGTCACGGGTAATACAAAAGAAAGATATAAACAAACTTACATGAATATGTGCGTTGAGCTTTCTTTGTATGGAAGGAAAAGAATGGAGTCGATTGATCAAAATTCTGGATACTTAGCTACTTCTTGTTACCGGAGGAGAAGGTGTAAAACACAGAAATTAGAGCTGAGAGGAAGATTAAGTAGCCTTAAAGATAAAAAGCTAATTTTGCGCGCACACACACACACACACACACACACACACACATACACACACAGACACACAGTCTTTTAATGCTTTTTTGCATCTACCAGCAAGATAAACTTGTAATTAAAAGTTAAATAAAAGCTATACATAATGTTCTCAAGGAAACAGAACAAACTAACACATAGGAATACACATAGAAGTGAAAGAAAAGGTCAGATAAAACCAAAAGGAGCCCATATAGCCTCCTGATAGGTAGAAATGCTGAACAAAAAATAGTGAGGAAAGGAGACTGGATGCTGAGAACAGTATCATTGCTTTGAAAAATGAAAATGAAGAGAGAAGCTTCCTTATATCTCTAAATGGAAAAAATACCGTGGCAAGAATTTTAACTGTGTTACTGGTTGTGAACTGTCTCAGTCTCAGTCAACATCTAAGAGTATGTTTGCCCTAAAGTTTGGTTTAACTCTAGTAGCTTATTGTGGAGACACTATATAGTATCTTCTAGCAAAAGCCTGTCTTCATTCCTTGAGTACTTCCCTCAGTGAGAAATCAAAGCTAGATTTCTGATTGAGGTCTCAGTATTCTGCTTCAAAATCCTTACACTCGAAAAGGAGAGGTCTTTAATCTGAATTAGTAATTTTAATTATGAACACAATCAAAATGTCTATACCATCATTACTTGCCTGCTCCCTATCAGGATTTGACTGTTTGGTAATTATGGGGTGATGGGTGGATGCTGGTTGGTGCTTCCCTGATCCTGCAACATTCTAGTAGCTGATATTTGCATATAATTAAGACCATGCAGTGGTTATTAGTTCAGATTCATTTTTTAGGCATTGCCATCTAGATTAACATTCTGTCATAGAAGCATTTAACCAGAGATGCTGATATCCAAAGATACAGCTCAATAGCCTGACACTGAAAGCCATATGTTGCAATTACATGACCTCTTTCATTCTGTCTCAAACCAGTGGTACAGGATCTGTTCTCTAGAAATCTTCTTTTCCTCAGTTACTGGACAGAACTTGTGGCTGATTGCCAACAATGCTGGACATAAGCTGCTTTTGTAGATTTACCCTTTTAAAGCTGTGCTTTATTTGGAGGGAATATTTTCTCCCTCCCCCCCCCCTCAAAAAAAAAGGCAAAACAAAAGGAAAAAAACCCTTTAGAATAAGACTGAGATGAACCTCGTGCTAAAGAGAAAAAATTGCTATGGCAAATGAATCCATTAAGCTTAAGATGTTTAAGTTCATTAGGTCCCTGTAACCATAGAGAGGACTGACTGTGCTTTGCTGTTCACCAATAAAGACAAAATCAGATTAAAAGTTGGTGGCTAGTGATATAATGTATAATCTAATTTCTAGTTTCCCTTTTCCCACCCATTTCAGAGGATGTATACATCTAAACATTTTCCTGCAACTGAGACTCAAATAAAGATTGAAAACATAGTCCTTATACTAGTATAAGCCTCTTACTGCTATATATAAGATGTACAGGTCTCGCAGCAGGTGTACTGTCTTTGAGGAGGAACCTAGGTAGTTTGGTGAAAGCTGAAACAGATGTTTTGGGGAAGCTAGTACAAGATACACCAGATAAGACTGTGACCTAAACTGAAAGAATCCATAATAGTGAAGCCAGGAGAGTATGTGACCATTGTTATGATCACCGACATATTTTCAGAATTCAGTCCTGAGTGATGGTATGTCCCTCGTGAGCACATAAAAATGAGAAGTGGAGAGAAAAAGCTACAGGGATTTCTTCTCCATTTGGCAAATATTATCAGGTGGATTAACTTCTCATTGAAGTAAATGTGTGTGTGTGTGTGTGTGCGTGTGTGTGTGTGTGTGCATGTGTGTGTGTGTGTGTGTGTGTTAACAGATGTGAAAAGCTGGATGCGTGTGGAGGGACAGACATCAAGCTCTCAACTGAGCTTTACACTGTTTTTTCTTATGCACAAAAGTAGCTGCAGGTTGGATACATGCTGCCTCAGGTCATCCAGGCAAAAAATACACAAGACTGCTGGGAAAATGAAAGAGGAAACACACAGAGGCATAGAAAGGAGGAAGTTGTCCAAATGAATAAGTTTCTCTTACCTCGTTGAAGAGAAATTTGCATTTCGCAAGTCAAGATTATCTACCAAGCTTACTGAAACAGCAGAAGTTGCTCTGTTCAAAGGCAGCACCTCTCAACATGGACTCAGCATGAAATCCAGATATAATAAAACTATACTGGAGGGGAAAGAGTTTGAAAGTATAACTACTTCATGTTGTGGAGTTCAGCATTTTAGTGGCAGGAGTTTGTATGGATGGGAATCAGGGAGACATCTCTTTGCTTGTTTACCCTCGGCTGATCAGGTTTTGAGACAGCTTCAATGTTGAAGCTTAGATATAATTTGCAGTATGATACACTCAGTTTACTTCTGGAATGATTTTTGTTAATATCAATAGTGTGCTCCTGTGCACTTCTTTTCGGCAAGTCTTGGGTTCCTGGTGGCCACTTTTAAGGTTTCAATTTGAAAATAAAATCTTTAGGAGTGTGAAGTTGGAGATTTGATCTAACAAATTCATATGTAAATCTATGTATGTGTACACACACATAAATTAGCAGACACAGATGCTTCAAGTCTAGTTGATCAAATTATTATCTAAACCAAAAATGTTTACTACATTCCAAATATAAAGCAAGAACACTTAATGGAGTATATAGTTCACGATGTCTAATTTGAAAAGCCTGAACACAGCAAATGTAAAAGTTACGTGATTTTATATTTAAATTAAGCACTAATTTACTTCTTTATATTTCTGTTTAATGAAGTAGAACTCATCTGACAAGAAACAGCAACATATTCATGGCAAATTCATGTAATTTTATTGCAATTGTATGATCCTCACTATTATGTTGTTTAAGTTTTACCAGAATTTTAAGGGATTTATTTTTACAACAACCCTGCTTAGAAGGCAAGCCACCTTTTCTTGTATTTGTGGAGTAAAGTCTGCAAAGACCTGCTTCTGAGTATAACAAACACAAAAGATGCAGGCAGAAGCTAAGTACCTGTAGCTGCAGATTTCCATGCTTTTCTATAATGATTATGTAACAATTATGACTGATAAATAAACAAGATAAACACATTTCTGTATTCATCCTACATCTCTGTCATATAGTAATGAGCAGTGACATTTCATTAAATAAATAAAAATGATAATATTGGGAAGTGACACCCCATAAAGAGCCTCAGAGACCATAAACTGCAGCCATGGAAAAAGCACCAACCCCTCTCCTGCTTTGACGAGAGTTGTAACTGAGGTCATAGATGTCCTTTCAGTCACTGTGGTACTCCACCCATTGTTCTCATGAAGAACTTGAAATCATGACAAAAACATCAGAAGGAAATAATGCTTGTGTTGAATTTATGTTTGGAATTTTGTTTGTTTTTTTTCAAAGGAGCTTCTCCCTCAGATGATGGATATTTTTAGAGCTTATGAAACCAAAAGACAATGAATGCTGAACAGAGCCAGAAGGGCTGTGAGCTAATATAATATTGGTGAAAACTTACAGACATAAAGTAACTCAGTTGGCTTTGTCCTATGCACCACCAATTCTGGATATTGTCTTCTTTTAAAACGAAACCATCCTGTGGGAGGCTGTGGTGTGGGTGTGTGGTCCTTCTTCAAGAGGTCATATATTACTGTTTTCTGTAACCTAAGGCAAATGTTACTGTGTCCATCTCCCCCTATGTTTAAAAATATCAAATTGTGCCCCATTGCAGAACCTTATTTTCTACAAATTGGCAAAATTAAGCCACAAGAGAATTTAATAGGGCTATTTTTTGTAATATTTTTGAAATATTTTATGGCATGCTGTACAGCTTTAAATTGTGTATTTGCTTAGACTGATATAATTTAGGCTTCATAGCTGCTTTTAAGTTCTCAGTGTGAAACTTTTCTCTGAAATCTGAAGATAGCAGAAAACTCTATTAGAACATTACAAAACTGTTGCCGCCTCAGATGGTAATGTTAGATTCTTCACATGAGTGGCAACTGGCAAAACCCCTCCAAAACAGAGGATCTGCTGAGGTTTCACAAGTTCTTTTGAGGTTTGGACAAATTTCAACATGGAGGAATTAGAACAATTAATTGTGCACTGGCAACCTGCTCCAGGTTCGGTTAGCCACTAGGTCCAGTGACTGTGGTAAAATTTCTGAGGGAAGTATTTAAATGACAGTCAGAGATAGTCTTAGCTGAATTGGAAAGTCTTGTGTTTCTGTGATAGGGATGATCCAGAAACATTTTAATCAAATTCTTTGTGCCATCAACTATGTAGTTAGGTGGTGTAGATGAAAAAAGTTTTCACTCAAAGAATCTAATTTCAGTTTCCAAACTGTATGTGAACACACCACGTTACTTTGGAGGTAGAAGATGCTGTTTTCGGCATTTGTACTGAAGCAATGTATAGCATAGATTCTTTGTATTTCTGAGCTTTAGGGAAAGATAATTTCAAAAGTGATGCCAAAGCTGAGAATCTCAACTGCTTGATAGTGAGTCAGTCATTTGAGATGGGGAGAGCAGTATGAATGCAAACCAAAATGAAAGAAATAAACTATATGAAAGTTGAGATTGCTATAAATGGCAATGGAGGGACCAAAGACAATTTGAAAGATTCATGGACAGCCTTGCTTTTTTCAAAACAAACAAATATTTGAAATGGTAGAAGAGTACCAAAGAAGGTGTCAGTAACGGAAATCACATTGTCAAGGAGGTGGCTGAGTAAAATTATCTTAGTAGCTGCATCCCACATCCATTAAAGAGTGCAATGTAGACTGTAGGAACAAAATGCAAAATGAAAGGTGGGTTTGGGTAGATAAATAGATTGACTGAGCATAGATAGATGTATTGGTGCTAGGGAAAAAGGTCTTTGGTATTTTAAGATGATGTGACAAAAAGGGTGATACTGCAGAGCAAAGAAAAAGAAAATTCTATACTATAGCTAATTGAAGTTAAATGTCTCTTCTGAGATTAGTTGTAGCCATAAGGGACTAAATACGCTGTCTTCATTTTACTGCAACTAGAATTATAAAGAACTTTGTTCAAAGAACTATGGTTTGTTTTTTTTTTTTTTTTCACCTTGAAAGCTATGGAAATGCTGAAAGTGCAGAATGTGCATTTCCTTCACAACTTTGAATGACAGTTACCTTTTTCACATCTGTATCTCTTCAGTGCCTCAGTGTAGCTTGTTTTATTGCAGTAGTTTCATTGCCATAAGTCCTCAGGCTACTTGAGGTAGTCTCTGATTAATCTGCAGTTATTTATAAGGGGAACTGCTTGACCTGCATGGCCCTGCCAAATCAGCCTGCCACAGTGCGCTACTGATCTGCTCTGAAATAGAAAGACTGGCTTAGTCTTCAGGATGCTTCCAGTGCCTTTATCTCCAGAGTGAATGTGTTTATAATTCATCTGGTGAGAAGACCAATGCACGCTGTTTATCCAGCAAAATCTAGCACACTGTTAATCCAGAACATTAGTAAAATATATTGCCTGGGATCTGGCAACACTTTCACTGACAGTCTTGACTACATGTCCATGTGTATGGTTCTCCATCTGGCAGGGCATCTCCAAGGGAAAATGGTTGAGACTGTCCTACAAATGTTTCACAACTACTAGTCCTGGACTGCGTGAAAATTTAGGAAGTGCTCTTTTAGGAGACCTCTAAGGTCTCTGAAAAGTTTCTGGGGGATGGGATGGGTGAGTGGTTTGGCAGCTGCCTAAGGTGAGGCTGCTGAAGTGAGAGGCTAGGCACCTAAAGGAGAGTCCTACCGCCCAGACATAGTCACAGCTCAACATCTAGTAAATCTGATCCTACAAAATATCCAAAGTGGTTTTATTTTAAGTAATAGCACCATATTAAAAGGTTAGACTCTTACTTTGATGAGCAATATTGTTTACTTTAAATTAGCTACCAATTTTAATGTTTCTGCATATTCACATTTAAAAATATGCATATATCGACAAACTGTTTAATACAAAACATCCGGATAAGGTAATGACAGTAGTTTATAGTCCAAAATTTATGCATTTCTACTTGTACAGCACTGGTCCTTGTCAACACTTTTCTAATATTCTGCTTTTTTGGACTCATTACTGGATCATTTATGTTTCTTCAGATTTTCTTTATAATAATGTCAACACAGTGTGTAATTTGTTCAGGAGAGTTTGAAAACTGGGTTATTTCACCTAGGAGGCAAACTGTTACCAATTAATCCAAGCCTTTAATTAAAATTGTCAACTCAAGTTTTCATTTGTAAATTATAATTTACTGTTCTGAAATTCTTGTCAGTACATTTTGAAGAGAAAGATTCTTTCATTCAAAGCAGTATTGCAGTCTGTATTTTTCCCATATGCTACAGCACTGTTTTGGCCATGGTTTCGACTTCAGCATCCAGAAACCAATGCAAAGAGGTGTTTGTATTAATAAAAAAGAAAACTCAAAGAATTATTTGTATCAGGACTAAATAGGATTTTCCAGTTGAAAATCTTAGTTCATTTATGTCTACGTTAAGCTATAGGTGAAAGATATTTATAATGTGGGGGGGTTCAGTGACACAAGCCCTGCCAGGCAAGCCATATATAAATATGATTATACCACAATAATGATAATTATAATTAAAACTCTATCTCAAGGAGGCGTATTAACAATGTTAGTGGAGAAATTGCTGCTATATGAAAAAACAGTGACAGAGTAGATAGCTGAGAAGTACAGTGAAGATGTATATACTTGCTTTTAATGGGAAGGATTCTGGCACCCCAGAACTGTGATCAAGAATTAATTAAGGCCATGTGTAGATATCCTGCCACTGAGTAGCTGGTAAGCCAGCACTCTGGAGCCACATTGGGAATCAGAAAGGGAGCATGTCCAACAGGGTATGGCCCTAAAGGAAATGGAGGTCAAGCTGGGCAAACTTCCTGTGGGGTAAGTGGGTGCAGGGACCAGATCTAGGTTAGCAGGAGGAAGCAAAAAGGAAAAGGATTAGTGTTTCAGCCAAATGGCAAATTGAACATCTGGGAACAGCTGGTGGGATGACTCAGCTGAAGTTTAGGGAAACACTTTATTCAGGCTCACAGCCCAGACACTGACTTAGAAGGTTTATTCCAGCTTTCAGTTCTCATTTGTTGGTAGAACCTGACTTCTGAGACAAAGCTTGGCAAAGTCTGATGAAAGACTGTTACACATTTATCTGCTTCCCTATTTATTCGTTTTGCAGAAAACCACATTTCAAATGGATGTTTCAGGTGGCATTATTATTGTTATTGCTATTATTATTATTATCAGTACTGTTAGCATTGAAATGGTGATTGAAATAGTTGTATCTTTCCCAAACAAACATGTACATGAGCACACACATACTTATGTTGTGCATTCATGTATACATGCATGAACATGTGCATGTAAGCTGAAGGATATTAGCCAGGAGCGCTGGCAGACACTGTCATATTTCATTATTCCTGCCTAAAGTCTTACTTGCTGTGGGGGATGTAAAGGAACTATAATCAGTTCGTTTTGTAGGGACACATGCAGCTCTGCTAATGTTATTTTTTTAAAATTGGCGATACTTTAAAGGTTACTTAGCCTAGCTGCAATACATTTGACTTGTAGTTTACCTCACCATGTATTTTTTAAATGCTAAATTTTTAATTTGGATCCCTAGAACTATATCCATATCTTTTTAAATAAAAGTGGCCTTATTTTCAGAAATTAAGAGCACCTTCAGCCCCATCTGACATCACTGAGATTCATGTGCTTCTCTAATAATAAAAAATTAAGATACCTGCAAAATGTCCCCTCATGCATTCCCCACTAGAATACTGGTTTTAATATCCTTTGTCTCTCAGATTGTCATCATGCAGAATTGTTTTGATTCATCAGGATAGCAGACCACTTTTGACCCCATAGGATGTGTCAGCACATTAGGACCCTGCCTGCTTTTATAATGGAAGCTACAAAACCCCACCATTTTGCATTCCCTATTTCTGTGTGAAGGCTTAAGTACTTTTAATTGCCACAGCAATTGTCTATCATCTGTTTGTTTATTCTTTCCCTGGTTTATGTAGGAGTACACACCCAAAATCTGTGGATGTTTTTCAACCTGGCTGGGGCTTAATGTAAGATAGACAATTTTCCATACTCATATTCCTGTTTCCCAGTCTAACTGTTCGGATTAATTTATTCTTTTTTAACACATCTTTAAGTTGCAAAGCTCTACTGTTTTCTGGCCCAGGGAGGTAATGGATATCCAGAAGTTTTGATTTAATTTTAAAAAATATTCATAAAACCAAACAGCGTAACTTTCCCCACATCCAATTCTGTTCCATCTAGGAAGCACTGTGAATGTTTTCGACACTTAACAAAATCACATTAAAATTTACTTTGAAAGCAGTATTTGTAATAATACAGACATTTGGGGTTTTTAATACTGTATTATATAGTCATTCTATAACACAAATCACATTATTGTAGAACAGAAATTAAAAACAAATATTCTGTGACTCCTGGTATTTGAGTGTAAATTTATTTCTGTGTTTGCTTTTTATTCCCCAAATTTTTGACCTGTTTTTCCAGTGTTTGTTTGAGTTATATTTTACCCAATGCAAAGACTTATATAAGGGTGGAAATTACTTCAGAGTAAGTCATCTTTGCTCCATTTCACTTGAATAGAGCACTGAGGAGCTAGCCTGTATCATTATGCATGTACAACTAATAATATCAGAAGGACTGACTACTCATGTATGAAAGATCAGGACAGACCCTTTGAGCAGGCACTGTGTTTTACTGTGTCTATATGGCATCTACCAAGTGTTTGTATTGCTAAGGTGTAATGCTAATATGCATCCTAAAAACATAAATATGCTTGATTAGAATTTGAAATGGGAGTTTTCTATAGGTGCTGTACTGAGCTAAGCATATTAAGGCCACTGAAGAGCATAATACAGTACATTGGTGTCGTAGAAATGACTGGGACTTTTGCATACATGATTATCTTTCATCTTAAGTCAATCAGTAGTGATCCCTGGTCAAACCATGTTATGAGAAGGTCTCGGAGAAGTACTTAGGAGAAACTGCAGAATTGAAACATTGGAACTAGATGATCTTTAAGGTCCCCTCCAACCCTAACCATTCTATGAACACTTCCTCCCTGAACTCCTTGGCTGTGCTGTTCCCCTGTCCCTACCTTGCTACTATCCATGTCCCTATCCCTATGGGGCCACATGTGGGGAGATAGACGAATGATTTGATGTTAATGGATTATCTTCTGATTTGGCATTCTATGCAGAGCACTTCTTGCATATCTGCTGGTATAGAAAATCTAACTTAATGATTCCAAAAGTGTTTATATTCTCTGAAGCGAGTCCCGTGGGCTCATCTTTGCTAAACCTGTCCAAGTAAAAACTGGCATGCATGCTTCATACAAGTATGTAAATCCATAGAATAAATATTATTATTATTGTTATTATTATTTATTGAATACTTAAAGTATTCAAAGTACATTCGCTATGTATTTAATTTTCTAGGTTTAGAAATCTGAATTTGTATGTATGTTTCCTGGATGCCTGTTTTTTTAATGAGATGTGGATATAGGCCAAAAATCCTGAATTTGATTATTTCTCTGTGGCTTGATTGCTGATGTTTCCTAAATGAAACAGCAAGTTTGGACTAGTCTAGAGTAGCAATGGGAAACAATTTTTCACAGCATTTTACTATTAAGCTCTCTCCAGATTAAGACACAGTTTGTACCCACTGAAGTCGATAAATGCTTCTTAAACTTGGATCAAGGACTTGAAATCTTCAGTGTCTTTCAGGAAGTATAACTCCTTTGCCAAAAGGAGTTATATTGGAAAATATTGTGGTATGCAGCTATCAGGTTTTTGAGGCATAGATGAAGATAGAAGGTTGTAGCACGTAATCATTTCCATCTCTGTTTTTCTAGTTTCCTGGTATGAAATAATATCAGTAGTCAAATATCTCTATGCCGAGGATATAAAAGCCAAGTGAGCTGAAAACGCTTGTTGTAATGCTGTGAATGTTGCGTCCCATTAGGCAGCTGAATGAAGTATTTGATCTCTGTGTGCTGCACGTCAGACATGTTTGGACTTGTCTGTTGACCAGAGAGCATTTAAATTTTCTACTGTGTCATAGATAAGAACTATTTCTTTCCCAGACTAGAGGAATAATTCAAAATTAAGAGATGCAGTCTTTGAATGCAAACACTGTCATCAGAAGAAATTCATAACCAGACTGACACAGGAAGAGTTTGTATAACCATGGTGTGAAACACAGCACTGAACTGGTAGGAAGCAGTTCAGCCCTTGCAGTTGTTTTACAGCCAAATCTCCCTTGAGCAGGAGCCTGGCAGGGGCCAGCTCCTTCTGCCAGTGCCTGGCCCCATTGCCAGCTCTGCTGCCAGGTCCAGCAGCTCACGCCATCCACCATTGGCTACTCAGTCCATTCCATGCCCCCTGTCCCCCCTGCTCTCGGTGCTGCTTCTAGAAGGATTTAATAGAGGTGCGTGCTTCATCCAGAGTATGGCTTGCTTTCATGAGTCAAGGGTCTGTTTCACCAGCTAGAAACCACACCAATCAATAAAAGCGAGTAGCAAAGGACTGGGTTCTCCCAGAAGTGTAGAGGTGGGAGAAATTCACCCAGTACTACATTTCTTTGTTAATGGGATTTTTTTCAGGGTATAGTTTTATGCTGGTCAGTAATAGCTACATTTTATAATAGCTTGTTTGTCTTGGCAAAAATAGTAGAAGAAATCGACATTTTATACAGAAATTAGGAAAACCCACTGCATGAACTGCTGATAGTACCACAAAATATGAATTACCATAAGGAAATACTCAATTTTTCTGACATAATGTAGGTATTTAGATATTTATTTATTAGTTCAAAATGGGCTGAGACCTCTTCTTACTCTAAAGTGGACATGCACAAATCAAAATTAGCAGCTGACTTCTTAGGCACAGATCTTGCTTTTTCTCTGTAAATAGTTATTATCTTCAATAGATGGGATGGATAAGCCAGGTACGCATAGTTTTACTCTGTAGTTTTACTACAAACTGCAGAGGAGCTGAACAAATCCATTTTCTTTTGTTTGAGTAAGTGTTAAAAGATAAATGCCAGCTATTTGTCCCGTTCTTGTCATAAGGAGAGTAAGAGGTAAATGTTGTTCCTGTGTTACAACATTGTGTTTAGTGTAAGATTTACCAGTTGCTGCAGCCTGGTAGGAAATACCTATCAGTGTTGTAAACAGGTTCACTTTTTGTGTTCATGAGCCAGCACCACAGTTGCATCTCAGTTACAGCATATGGACATGCAGCTATGTTTCTAAACAGGAAATTAAATTCAGCTCTTGCGCTGTCTTTCCTGTTGCCATTGTATCCGTCTGCACCAGCAATATGCACACTGCTTCTTTAACACCTCTTGAGGAAGTCATATATTTAACAGGAATTCACTTGGCATACATAAAATAAAGGCAGCACGTTGCTGGACAGGAACAAGGTCACCACTGTGCTGCCTACTTTGCTTGTGCCAGAGCCCTGAAGTCTGAGCTGGAGCTGCTGCTTCCCCTGTGGAGTCAGGGTAGTGGCTACTGCTGTGGGAACAGAAGGGATGTGGCTCTTTGGAAGCCACACTTTCTGCTCTAGCATCTTGCAGGGTCCATATCTTAGACTGGAGAGGCAGCTTTGCTGTAATGTATATCAACTGTTAAGAGACTTTGCCTAATAACTCAGATCTTGGTGTGGTTTTTAAAAGTTAATTTAAAACTAAAAAAAAGCAAATGTTTGGGGGTGATAAGATTTGGTGAGCTGCAATTACCTTTCACTGACTTCATCGTGATTGTGATACCTGATTGACACGTCACAGTCCTCATGTTTTGCCTTTCAGTGTTGTCATGGTTTAAGCCCAGCCAGTAACTCCAAACCACTCAGCTGCTTGCTTACTCCCCACCCCCTTCCTCCGCTGCTCCCGTGGAGATGGGGAGGAGAATCGAAAGAATGTAACTCCCACAGGTTGAGATAAGAACAGTACAGTAACTCAGGTATAACACAAACCACTGCTACTACCACCAATAATGATAATGATAAGGGAAATAGCAGGGGAAGAGAATACAACCTCTCACCCCCAGCTGAAAAATACCCAGCCCGATCGAGCAGTGATCTAACCCTTCCAGGTAACTGCCCCCCATTTATATGGTGGGCATGATGTGCTGTGGTATGGAATACCTCTTTGGTTAGTTTGGGTCAGGTGTCCTGTTTCTGCTTCCCCCCAGTTTCCCCTCCTCCCTGGCAGAGCATGAGACTCAGGAAGTCATTGGTCAGACTAAGCATTACTGAGCAGCAACTGAAAACATCGGTGTTATCAGTGCTGTTCCCAGGCCAAAAGTCAAAAACACAACACTGCACCAGCTACTATGAAGGAGAAAAATGGCAGCTACTGCTGAACCCAGGACAGTATCCACCCCTTATTCCATACCCATATTGAGATCCCACATATTTCAATATCCCATCACTATTGTCTCATCTATATATATATATATATATATACACATCTGCACACAAAGAGAGTGAGAGATCATTCCTTAGTGCATGGACCAAGCCCTATAAAGCTGCTGAATTCATCCAGTCCATGATGTCGGGCTCCATCTCTTGGAACAGTCTTTCAGAGCAGCAGAGGCTGTGTGCAGTTGCCTGCTCATAACAGTGCAGAACTCATCTGATCACTGCTGAGCTCATCTGGTTTCATCAAAGTTCATTCTTTGTTGGGATGATGGTCAGAGGGAAGTCAGGGCCAGTCGCTGGTGACCTGAAGACATCTAGTTGGTGGGCTATAAAAGTATTACATAGCAGGCAACAGCATACAATTGAGTTCATTGGCTGTTTTCCCCTAAAATCTAATCCCCTTGAGGTACATACTGGGCTTCCCCATCTTCCTGTATTATGCTCCAAGGATATCCGGATCCCTGAGCAAAAGCAATCCCTCGAGTCGGTTTGCCTTTACCTGAAGCAGAAATAACCCAGACTGTCTTCCCCAGCAAATTCTTTATGTGCACCACAGGAGATTTGTCCCCCTCTCTAGTTTGTAAAAGTTCTAACTGGGCTTGGCCAGCCCTATTGGCAGATCCTCTAGTGTTGGCCAATCAGGTGGCTTTTGGTAAATGTGTATCCCAATGTTTGAAAGTCCCACCACCCATTGCTCTCAGTGTAGTTTTTAACAG
>JAOEHY010032155.1:0-10518 GCA_025447955.1 Psilopsiagon aurifrons
TGCTATGAGGTCTCCACGCAGCCTTCTCTTCTCCAGGCTGAACAGCCCCAACTTTCTCAGCCTATCTTCATACAGGATCTGCAAAGACATTGCTAGGGAGGGGATTGTTTTGGGCTTGCTCTGGTCTGGCCTTAGGCACTGACTGCCAATAGCAGTCAGAATTTGTTATCTTGTGCTCCTGAAGAACACCTTCTGGTTTAAGTCTCCTGTAGAAGAAATCCACTTCATTTTCTTTTACACAATTCTGCAGTGTGAATGAAAGTGCAGTAAAAAGGGATGATCTTGATCTGAATTAAAATACTAACGTAGGCATGCCTTGCATGAGATCAGAGCCGTGGTGATTAAAGCTCTTAACTGGCATTTTTTGCTTACTGGAGCATCTTCCATCAGTGAAGGAAGAAAGTAGGAAATTAGGACTGGAACCAGGAAACTAAACAAAACAAGTTAAATGTGAGAGAAATGTGAGGTTGCATAATGCATGCACTCAAGCAACCAGTGAGATATCTCTGCGAAGGCCATGAAATACAAAAGGTAGCTGTAAGAGACCAGGGTCACCTACACTTAGATCAAGTTGATAAATTCAAAAGCTCTGTCTGCAAACCTGGAAAAGCGTACTGTCATGGTTCAAAAGCATACAGTCATGGAGGAGGAAAAATTGGAAGTAACAATGTCGAAAGACAAGTGCACTTCAAACGGAACCTCATACTGCTAACTCCAGTCCTTATTTGTGATGTCTCGATCTCTTTCGTGGTGGCTGGGGCAAAGCACACTAGGCTGTATGGAATGCCAACTGACATCTTGAGTTACAAAAATCAGGGAGAAAAACAAGATCTGATTCTGTGGTGAAACCATCCACTCAGAAAATGCTTTTCAATGCAAAAGCAATAGCTGCATTGCTATTAAATGTAACCGTAAACCTAAGCTAATATAATATTCTGTTTATTCCCACTGGGTGGGTTCCTGTGAGTCTGATCTTTTGCATCTCCTTAATCCCTGCACATGCTACTTTATGCATTTTCCTTTCTAATACTCTGCTTTGCTACCTGCTGTCTGTGCGCTACATAAATTTTTGTAAGCATGTGGGATTATCTTTTTAGCAGTAGCTAGCGCTGGCTGGCATTTGCATGCTACTCTCATTCAATTCAATTACTGATTGTCCACAGGGCAGTAATTGCAGTTTCAGGAAGCTAAGGTTAATGGGTAAATTGAGTTTTATGTCTTCCTGGGTCATAAGATACTGATGGGTAAAATGTATTTGGATAGTATAGATTTAAATTCTGGCAGGCTGTGCTAGCAGCTCATAAAGAAAGTTTAGTTGTCTGATGAAATTGAAAATGTCATTATTGATAATGGAACCCAAAGGATGGAGGAGAGCTATCTGACCAGTTCAACTTCTGTTTTCCCAGTAAATAAGCACAGCACGCAATTTGGTTGGTGAGAAAATGAGAATTTATGGTTTTCTGCAATAAAGGCAACTTTTCCTGTGCATTGTCCAGCTCTAAGTAATCATCATTGTTTGAGGGACAAAAGGCTTAAAAGAGGGTTTTGTCTAATGTAGGGGTCCAAATGAAAATTGGACATTTGCCTCCAGGTACCTGCCCATTTTTGAAGAGGTCCAAAGGCAATCCCTGTAGTACATCAGTTATCAGCTTGATCAACAGGCCTGGGGCTTGATTAACTGTATCAGCCATCCAGTTCTAAACAGCCACTATCTAGAAACCGAATTCCCATCCAATTAATATGGGGCTTTTCTGTATGTTTCAGTTGTTTAAAAATCCTTTTCAAGTCAGTGGTTCCCAAGAAAGACTAATTTGTCCCAGCTCTGCCATGTGAAGAGGAAGAGGTTATGCTACCATAATGGCTTTCTGAAAGCACTGTGCCTTTTAATAAAACATTAAGGTTCACATTTGCCTGTATGGCAAAGGGTAAAAAGTAACTAAAATGAATAAGAGAGAGAATGCAAATGTAAGTAGGGATGTGGGACAGTCAAGCCTCACATCTCAAATGTTACACACCAACTAGTAATTCAGCTGAGAGTCAGATCTGCCCGGTGTTGCTTGGGGCATTCAATGCCTTATGTTTTCCGTCTTTCTTTACATCTCCTCAGTTTCCTGTGGGGGGCTTCAGTGAAGGCTGACTGCACACATCTGGCCCTGTTTTCTTCCTCCTCTGGCACACTGCAGCCTTAGCACATCTGACCTCATCTTTGACCCCCCTTAAAAGCTCTTCATTAGAAAGCATGTCTCAGTCATGGCTGGAACCTTGACCTCTCTCTTGACCCATACCCTTCTTTCTCATTTAACCCCATACAAGGCTGTGTTAGCCAGGGTCCAGAAGGTCAGTAACTGCTTATCTGGACTTTAACTTCTCAGTGCACTTGGCTACTGTGGCTTTAGGCAGAACAATTAGAGGAGTGTTTGAGGAGAAAACAAAGAGAAAGTGGAGAGTGGATGGGAGTATATCACAGGTAGACTGAATTTAGATGAATGAAAGTGGGGGAGCAAAGGAAGAAGACATGATTATTATCAAGCCAATATTAATGAGGTACTGGAAGAGGAAATTGTGCTCATTAGTATTAAACCTGTAGAGTTATCCTGTCAGAGTTAGTGGGGGAGATGCCTACCTTGTCAGCACTAGCTGAGCAGAGCTGAGCTCCTGGTGTGCCCAAACCATCAAAGCTGTGTCTTGCCAGTCAGAAGCAGAGGTAGCTCCCTGGGCAGCCCTGGTGAGCAAGCAGGGCTCACATCCTCAGGCCAGGGTCCAAGCACCCATAGCATGAAAGTCTTGTGCACATTTCATACCTACAGGATGGGACTGACAAGAGCCTGCAGAACACTATTGCAATGGGTGCAAAAGAATTATAAGAGAAAAAGAAAAAGGAAGAAAGAAGGAGAGAGACTGAAATGGATGAGGAAAACTGAAACAAATATCGATAATATTAAAAGCATAGTCTAGATCTTGCCAACAAAATTGTTGGCATGTGAGTGGAAGCATCTTTCAGCTAGAATCTGCTTGTATGCACTTTGGTTGTTTCTAAAATATATATGTAGGTCTGCTTTTGTGGTGGCACAGGAAACCAGCCCTCTGCTTTTTTTGAAACTGTGCCAGTCACAGCAGCAAAACCTTTTTCTAGCATTGCAGTACTGGGACTTGGTATCACATGTGATGCTCAAGACAGCAGAAGCAAAAGGGAGGTGGTAGGTATTTCCTGCACTGGTTTCAGCTGGGATAGAGTTAATTTTCTTCCTAGTAGCTGGTACAGTGATGTGTTTCTGATTTAGTATAAGCATAATGTTGATAACACACTGATGATACAGTTGTTGCTGCACAGTGCTTACCCTAAGTCAAGGACTTTTCAGATTCTTATGTCCTGCCAGCAAGGAGGTGGGGTGGGCACAAGAAACTGGGAGGGGGCACAGCCAGGGCAGCCAACCTGAACTGGCCAAAGGTATATTCCATGCCATGTAGCGACATGCTCAGCCTAAAAACTGAGGGAAAGCTGGTCAGGAACCGCTGCTTGGGAACTGTCTGGGAATCAGTCAGCGAGTGGTGAGAAATTGCATTGTGCATCACTTGCATATTCTAATTCTTCTAACATTATTATCATTATTTTCTTCCTTTTCTGTCCCATTAAACTGTCTTTCTCTCGACCCACCAGTTTGAGTCTTACAATTCTCTCCCTCCTCCTGCTGTGAGGGGGAGTGAGAGAGTGACTGTGTGGTGCTTACTTGTCAGCTGGGGTTAACCTGCATTGATTGGATAAACCTATTTAATGCCATTAGACTACAGCTTCTTATTCCTCCCTGTGGAAAGACAAGAACCTAAGCATAAGGCAAATAGTTTGAAAACGTTGCTGGCAATTAGAAGTCCCATGTCCTTGACCATCCACCTCTGGCAGAGCCATAATTAAGGTTAATTCCTCAAATTCTGAATTGGAATCATGAGAGTATTTTATCCCATTTATTTATATTTTATGCTAATGCAACACATCAAAGATATATCTTGGCCTTTCTTTGCCTTCATATCATTTGTTTTCAAATTTCCACATAATATTGCTTACATTCCACTCATTCTCCTAGCATATGGTCAGCTGAGGGTGCTCTCTCCTAATGCCTAGTAATTATTTTCTGATAATACTAGTATTTCCATAACCAAGATGGATATTTCTAAGGGAATGACTACATGAGTGCTTGCAGCTGTGTTCAAAACATAGTACAGCCAAAGACTGTCATGAGTGCATGTTACACACCCAAAATTCAGTTCCAAACAGTATTGGGACTGTGTTTTAAGAGATCATGTTAATTCTTAGGCTTCTCCATGAAAATCAAAATTCTTGATATTTTAGGATTAGTCGGTAGCAAAACTCATCTGGAAGATGATTTTTTTTCTCCCGCTGAAAGTGTGGGTGGAGATCTGGTTTCACATCCTTACTCTAACTATTCTCCGTTCCTGGCCAAAGCAGAATTAGTTGGGATTGTGATCCTTAACCTATTTAAATGGACCTTTTATATGGGTTCAGGTTTTCTAATTATAGACAAAGATCTCAGATCTGAGGTTCTGGTGTCTCCATAGCTCTTTCCTAGGCTCTACAAGATTATATTAGCTCATGCTTCTAGCCCTGAAGAGAGTGTAATTTCATCCTCACATTTCAAAAGGTTAATCTCTTCTCATTAGCAATAAAGGGTCACATCACATGGCTAAAAAAATAGAAACATACATCTGAATCTCCTAGCCATGTGAGCAGTGGAAAAATGAACAGGAGTGGGAAGGAGTCATCACATCATATACGTTACTCATCTAAATCTGGATGCTTAAATTAGGTTCCTCCACCAAGTGGAGTCAGGAGGAGTCATCTCTTTCCCTGTTAGGAAAGTTAAAAGAGCTCCTAATTTATTTATCAAAATATTTGATTTTGATTATATATCAAATACCTTAAAAAGGTGCTGTGAATATCTTGCCTTCCTCCCAGGTTCTCAGCTTCCTAGGCTGCCATTTGCTGCTCCTGCTGAACTTACAGAAGTCCACCAGAACGTCGTCTTTTGGGCTCTGGGCCAACAAGAAACAGCAAAAAAAAAAAAAAAGGAGCTTGAAAAAAGCCAAAAGGAAATATTTTTAGAAAAAAAATCTAGAGCTGTAGAGGAGGAGCCGCAGATGTCTGTCACAGCCACAACAATAGCTGCTGCCTTCGGAGATAAATGAGCTCTCAGCCCACATGAACTGTGAGATGTGAGAGCTTAGTGAGCAAAACTGGCCATGCACTTCATAAATATTTAGGCTGAAGGACTGAAGAAGGTCATGTTTTGAGGACCTAACTACAGACATTCCAATCATAATGGGGGTAACAAGGTATTTCTAGGAGGCAAAGGTGTCACTTCAGCAAAGCCAGGTGGGCAGGAGCTGTCAGAGGAAGGGCTTCCAAGATCACAGCTCACACAAGCAGATGCCAGCATTCTGTGTGGGACTGTAAGGGCCCCTCTGCTGTGATAGTTTCCCTGCCCTTGGCTTCATCAGCCCAAAGGTTGCAGAAACCTTTAATATGAATGTAGGTAGATGCGAGATGCTGCAGGTACACCTACACATGCCGTAATGGCAACTTTGATTACAGTGGAGGTATCTTTGAAAACAGAAGATCTTGAGAACTGAGGTCAGGGTGTGATTAGAAGAATTACAGGCTTTCCTAAAGGCGCTGAGGAAAACAAGAACACAAGCAAATTGAAAAATCCATTGATTCTTCTATTTTAATCTTGATGACCAGCTACATCAAAATGATCTGCCTGGAGCCATTGCAGTGAAATCCACAATAAAGGAAACACCATTTGGATCAGCAGCAGACATCAGAAGCCTTCCCAGAGGAGAGAAAAGGTAAGGAATGTAGTACTGGCCTTGTCGCTTCTCCTTTGGCAAATGACTAGTTCTCAAAAACGCTAATTAAGTTTCTGTCTTTAAAATGTGATTCCCATTTGCTCCCTGAGGTTTAAAAATAGTGAAAAGATTTCAGCAATTGATGACACTCTCAGCTGTACTAAATTAGAGCCTAGAGGAATTAGAAGCTGCTGCTGTTGTTTTCACATCATAATGGTACCTCCTTTTCTTCTCTCCCTTGTACCAGCACGCTGTTCCCTGACGCCACCCTCCTGGGCAGCAGCTACATGCCAGAGAGGTAAATCACCTGCTGTTGCTGCTCAGTGATCAGAGTAAGTTTTCTGGCACTTAAGGATTCATGTAACCTTTGGAGCCCTTCTTTGAGGTTATCCCATGGGCCTGCACCTCCATCTTTTTTCGCATATGCATTCTTGTGAATGTGGAAACAATTTTGCCTTTATGAGTGTTTTTGACAATAAGTTAACTTTACTGGTTGTGATGGAAATCCTCTAGAGTTGCAGTGCAGTGAACTAAGCTGGGCTCAGGGGATCCATGTGTGTGGGTACAGACTGCTTAATTGCATGTGAGCAATGTTGTCCTTTGACTCAGAAATATCTTTGCCTTGGGGAAAAATAATATATCCCCCGAAAATTCTTGTCTTTCCCTATACACAGACATCATTTCTTTAATGTTGCCCTTCATTTGTCTCTAACACAATTTATCGTGTAAATGGCATAAAAAAGACTATTAGTTGTTTCTACTGCAATCTCTGAATGATAAACACATGTGGTTTACTCGTGTACAGTAATTGGGCATTTCTGTGATTAGATAGCCCCTAATTAAAAACATCTCACCTGCTCTCAATATGATGGCAATAAAAACATAGCTATGTGCTGTGTTTCTGGCATAGTTTCAGCTTTTCCACAGAACTTATATCATGACCGTATATACCAGTTAGCTTAGGCTACAGGCTTTGAAAGCTCAATGTGAGTAATGAAGAGAAAGCAATCTGATTAGCTGGTGAGCTGTCTAAAAAGCACCTTCATTACAGAGGGGCTTAAAAAAGGAATAGAACTATACAAAATAGATAAAGATGAAATAATAATAATAATAGAAATGAACAGCATAACAAAGAAAAATGTCTGCATTCATCTGAAATTAATAATTAATAGATTACACAGTGACGCCCGTGGCTTTATATTCTTTTATTTTAATGATCTTCACCACAGCTTGAGGTCCTTTGTCTTGTCCCCTTCTACTGACATCAGCTGGAAGAGACAGAGATTAAAACAAGGGTAATTTCCCCATGGTCGTTCCTTGGCACTGTTTCTGCTTTGTTCAGCCATGAACTGAAGTTTAAAGGATGAAATGTTGTCACTCAGACTGATTCTTCTTTCCACCCCTCCTTACCAGGGTTAACCACTCAGCTAGTCACCAAGGAAACGAGTGGCTCCTTTGCCCATCTTACTGCCATCCTACAGCCTCATATTGAGAACGTCACCATAATCTCATTAGGAGGTTGAATTTCCCATTGAAGCTTGAATTCCCTTAACAGGAGGAGACTGGACTAATGCAATTAAGCAAATTAGCGTTTTGAGCCATTGCATGATATCTGTCTAATACCATGAGCAAAAGCTAGGTAGTTTTCTTCCTCTGTTAAATAAATAAATCAACAAAACCAAAACCCCAGTGCTCTCCCCACATTATGTTCATGGAAATACTGTAGTCCTCTCTCAGCAGTAAAGGTCTTTACAAATGGGAAGATAATTGTTCACTTGACTAAAAACATTGATTGCCTTCTCCTTCTTTTTCCCAGTATTCCCATCTGAGTGGTTCTGATTATTTTTGTCTGTGTAACATCTATGCTTCTAAAGGTAAAGCAGGGTAAACCTGAACATTTTGTTTTGTTCCTCCCTTACAGTACTTAACAATGGTTACCAGATCGGAAAAAAACTCCTATTGGTTTCAAGTCTATTTTGATGTGAAGTGTTTGTTAAGTGCTATGAATAACTATTTTAAAATGCACCAAATTTGTGGAGATAATTCCAGCATATTCAGTAATTCTCTAGAAATGCAGATTATTAAATGCCTAATGCAAAGCTTTTCTGCATTTTGTTGTGTGGTTTTGAGGCTAATCCAGTTCCCTCCTCCCTCCCCCACACTGGCAAGTAAACAAACCCGTAAGAGCAGACCATAGCAAGGATCAGAATCCGTAGATCTTTGAATAATATCCTGGTACATGAGTTTCAAAGGCAGTGTATTTCTCTAGGAGCCTGGGGGAGGGAGAGGAGGAGCAGTATCCTCCTGTGGATAATGCTGGCATCTCTGTCACAGCATTTCTTCCTGGGGAGATGGAAGATGGAATGACAGGGATAGGGTCTAGGAACCTCTTACACGTATCGATTACCAAGGTTATGCTGCTGTCTGTTTGCTGTGTTCAGCTTTGAATGAGAAAGGCAGGAATAACAAGTGTATTTTAATAGATGCTATTGTGCTACCACTCATCTTCTCATGAATAAATCCCAGTCTGCCACTGGGCACTACGGTCAGGAGCAAGAACATGGGCTATTACTAAATAAAGGCATTGGGTTTACACTCCACTTTCCATAATACACAGTTCCCATCCTAAGCCGCTTACAAAATAGATATGAATTACGTAGGCAGTATACATAGTCCCAAAGGATAGATTAATCATAGCAGTTTTGCCTGAAAAAACAAGTAACTTCAAGACTGAGTCAGTACTGAGAATATCTGTCATAAACTTGAACGTAGAGTGTAGTATAGATAATGCTGTGGTTATTTCAAAAGAGTCAAGAAGCTAATAAGTATTTCTGTGGACACAAACTCCCAAAATATCAGACCTGAGCTCCCGAGCTCCTGAACTGGTACTGAAGAGAAATCCAAATGTGCTGAAACAAAATACACGACTGAGACTCACAAACAAAATGAGCTCTGCACTGTTATAGCAATAGCCACACAGTTTGGATTAAAGTATTTTAGTATTTATGGTGTCAGATAAGAACAAAAAAAATCAAAAAGCCCCAAACAAAAATATTGAAGAATTAATATTTTAAAATACCTTTTTCCCTCTTGATACCATTACAGGGGATGAATTATTTCCCTATGTAAGTTCTTACATAACAACTAGTAATGTTTTACACATTTGGTTTTTCCCTCCTATCATGTTTGGATTTAAATATAGCCTTAATCCTGCATATCCTGCTTTGAAAAGCTTAGATCTGTAATGTATTATATAGTATTCCTTAAAAGGCTTTGCTCTGTAGCATGTGCTAGCCTTGGGCTAACAATATAGATTCCAATTCTTAACCTTATACTTGATAGCTTTGCTTGGATAATATTCTTACGAAGAGAGGAGTGTTCACCTAGATTGCAGGATCCGTTCATACTTTCCTCATCTTTTTGGGAATTTGTTAAAATAGTACATTGCTTTGCCTCCTGAGGTAGTGAGTTCTTTTCTTGAATGGAAAAAGGATGGTGTGCAGAACCCCAAATTAAAGCAATTAAAGAGGGCTTAAAAGTTACAAAGTTTGACAAGCTCAAAAATAATGAGCGACAAGTGCCAATTTACACAGATGTTAAAGATATTTTTTGGTCTTCAGCAGAGAACACAACTGTTATAAAAATCGATGCACATCTCTGGAGTGCGGCAGTGCAGATTTTTATTAAGAGTCCAAAAGATGCAAGGACATAATCTGTGTGTGGCATGCAGAGACACTGCCACCTCCAAATCCATTACTGTTTGCAGACAGCAAAAAGGATGAGTCAGGTGTGTATACTTCTTCATTCAAATGATAGCTGTCATACTATAATGGTTTGTATTATTGTTCCCTGTTTATTGCTAAAGGGAAGTGTCCCAATTTTAATATCAGCATTTTGTCTTGAATAAATCCCACATGCCTGGTGTTTGAGAAGCAAGATTGATTTGTGTAGAAAAGGTAACTAACAGCAAAGCAGAATAGGGGAAAGAAATATAAATAATGGACCCTTAGTGTTCCTTTGCAGGAAAGGCTCTATTTATGAAGCAAATGATACAAAATTAATGTATTCATAAATTAAAACTGAGAGGTGGCACAAACATAAATGCACTGTTGTTGAAATAAAACTGCACTGCTGTGCTTCTTGTGAACCACCATGTTATACTGGCACTGCTCAGAGCAAAGCTGCTTACTCTCATGGGTGAGTGGCTTCTGCACTAGTGAACACAGAGAGCAGAGGGATATCCTCATGCGACCAAGGCCTGTGATGTGTGGGGTGGGTTTGTTAGAAAGAGGCAATGCCAGCAAGCACCATACACAGCTATGGTATCTCATGGGGCCTCCACCAGCCCCTTCCTTCTCCCTGCCCTCCAGCACCCACCTCTTCTTCATCCACTTGGAAAGGTCAAGTGAACCATTGGAAGGGAGGAAGGTATAAGTTGTTGTCAGACTGCAGTGGGATAGTCTTCCAAATATACTGTATGTCATAGAATCATAGAATAGTTAGGGTTGGAAAGGACCTTTAAGATCATCTAGTTCCAACCCCCTTGCCATGGGCAGGGACACCTCACACTAAAACCATGTCACCCAAGGCTCTGTCCAGCCTGGCCTTGAACACCGCCAGGGATGGAGCATTCACAACTTCCCTGGGCAACCCATT
>JAOEHY010032157.1:0-40738 GCA_025447955.1 Psilopsiagon aurifrons
TGTCCTGAGGATCTCGAATTCGACCATCTCATGATCACTGCAATCAAGGCTGCCCTGGAGCGTCACATTTCCAACCAGCCCTTCCCTGTTGTTGAGCACGAGGTCAAGCATGGCACATCTCCTTGTTGGCTCCTCTATTACCTGCAGAAGGAAGTTGTCTTCCGCACAATCGAAGAACTTCCTGGATTGCTTATGAGGGGGCCATATCGTCCCTCCAACAGATATCAGGGTGGTTGAAGTCCCCCATGAGAACAAGGGCCTGAGAGTGTGAGGCTGTTCCTATCTGTCTATGGAGCACTTATCCACAGAGTCCTCTTGGTCAGGCAGTCTGTAACAGGTCCCCACAATAATGTCTCCCACCGCTGTTCCCCCTTTAACCCTGACCCACAAAATGTCTCTCGACTGCTCACCTGTCCCCAGACAGAGTTCCATACTTTCCAGCCTATCCCTAACATAAATAGCAACTCCCCCTTCCCGCTTACTGGGCCCGTCTTTCCTAAAGAGCCTGTAACCTTCCATTCCAACACTCCAGCCATAGGAGCCATCCCACCATGTTTCTGTGATGCCTATGACATCATACCCCCAAACGTGCACACATCTCTAATTCCTCTTGATTGTTCCATGCTATGAGCATTTGTATGGGGGCATCTGAGCTGAGCTCCAAATGAAGCCGGCTCATTGGCTGGAGCAGCTGGAATATCTCTACATTGCTCCCAGCATTTATTATAGGTGCTGGCAAGTGACTGGGAGTGTTGGGATGGAACGACACCCCCCTCCCCCAACACATCTAGTTTAAAGCCTCCTTGACCAGTCTGGCAAGCCTCCTACCAAATCCACTCTTCACTTTCTTTGTCAGACCAGCTCCACCAGCCCCCAGTAGACCTGGCCTACTAAATTGAGTCCTGTGCTCTAGATAACCAAACCCCTGACTACAGCACCACCCTTCTAACATTTATTAACCTGGCCAATCCTCATTGCCTTTTTAAGGTCCTTTGCTGTATCCTGAAGAATTGAGGAAAAGACAATCTGAGCTCCAGAGCCCCTCACCACCTCTCCCAGAGCTCTGTAGTCCTCCTTTATGTTCTCCGGGCTACTGCTATCTCTATCAGTAGCACCCACATGGACCACTAGAAGTGGGTAATAGTCAGTGGGACCGACTAGAGCAGGCAGCTTCTCTGCAGCATCCCTGATCCAAACAACTGGTAGGCAACACACCTCCCTTGAAACTGGGGCAGGCCAACAGATGGGTGCCTCTGTAACAACAACAGTAATAAATAAAGAACCATATTTTCAGTGCAGATTATCATTACTATGAATCCAAAATTTACTCTCTCTTAATATTCTCAGTAATAATTTAAAATTCACTTATTTCAAGAGTATTCTTCTGTGCAAATTTGGCTCTAGAACATCCATGGGAAAGCAGACAGGGAAGAGGCATAAAGTAAACTGAAGCACACAGTAAAAATTGAAAAACTTATCTGTGAATACGTTTTTTGTAGTATCCATTGAACTTCATTGGTAGTCAACTGTGTATTTGATTCAAAACGCCATCTAACTTATTCAAGGATAGAAGTAATCTTTTAATTTTAATGAGTCACTAATATAAATCAGGAGTTGTGAGTGTCAAGGAAATATAAAAATGGCAATGCATTTTTTTTATGTCATGTCTGTTTTCCTGTTCTAACATTTACCACGTCCCACTTCCAGATCACAATTGACTTTTGAGCATACGGAGAAGTATCCCAGGGCATCCTGAAAGAAAGAAAAAAATAAATTATGCAGTCCTGCATGGTTTAATAAAGTTGTTGCAAACACGAATATCCAGTAGCTTAATAGCGTTAACTAAAAGCTGAGCATTGTCGTTCCTTTTGTCTCCTGTGCTGACTTGTCTTTTTGCATAGTTTTACTGAAGTTGCACTAAGTTTTGCTTTTCAGCACATTCCCAGAGCATACTAAAATAGTGGAGATGTGCCATATGGAGATATCTGATATGCAGCTAGACCTGTGCAAAACATTTTTGTCCAAAATGATATCCAATTTTTATTTATTTTTTTTCCTGCTTAAGGAAATAAAAAAAAAAAAAAAAAAATCTGGAAAAAAGTCAGTACTTTAGTTCTAAGATACTTTGATTTTTAGTTCGAAACATTTGGAAACCAACTTCAGTTTCATGAAAGAATAAAAAGGGAAACAAGTAACCCCTCTCAAAACCCAAAACTTGCTCTCAGTCAAAAATCACTATTTTTCTAATTTTTCATTTGGCTGAACACCTCATTCCCGGTTGAAACAAAATGAATTCTTGTGGCTCTGCCAGTGAACCCCCAAATCAATTATTTGGCTAGCTCTGGATACCAAATTCAAGTTGGGAGCACTTTTTGGCAAAATCACCAGCTGTAATTTTTGTGTGTCATACATTTTCACATGAATGGTATGATTTCAAGCAATTGTCTTCCAAACATTCTTTCTGTTTGCACTTATGCATCAGTAGTTTGGCTTTCACACTGAAAATGTAATAAGATACGATGTACAATGATACAACTCATGGTCATGGAATCCTGAAAGAATGATGCTAATAGGAGGCCAAAAAGGAATATCTGGCTTTACATCTACAGCCATTCAAATTTGAAGGCCTTGATAGCTTAAGAGAGATGCCAGAATCTTGCACTTCCGTTTTACTGTTTCAAACCCTGGATCCAGCTCCTTGTGATGTAAATGGTGAATGGGAGAATTTGTAAATACATTTGTTGAGATTATCATCATAATAAAGGTTCAAAGAAAAACCACGGACTAGTAGGTGTCAAGGCAAGATGCACTATCATCGCTGCTACATAAAATCCTTGTTCTCCTATCTAATGGTAGTGGGAGATATGAGTGCTCTCCTCCTCTAAAAATCAGGACAAATGCCTGTGCAATGATACTGGCATGCCATGGGACTATGCAAAGCCTATTAAGTTTTACAGGGCAGCACAGGGAATTCATGAAAAGTAAAGAAGGAAATACCACCTTAGACAGGTGAGTCAGCCACAAAATCAGCATTTGTAAGTGATGAATCTCTTTGTGAAAGGTGAGAAATTGTGACCATTTGTAAGAGGTGACAACTCTCTGAGCAATTTCCAAGGTCATCTTTTTATGAAAGAGCACTGCCAATGCTACTTTGAGATTACTCATTTTGTGGCAGCACAGACCTGAACCTACTACTCTTTGCCTACCTGGAGAAGATGGCAAAGCCTGACCAGGCTGTTGCTTGGTGAGTTGGATCTGCGAGCTCACAGCTCTCCTTGCTCTTGCGCCATGTAAACAGTGTGATTACCAGCAGTTTCTGCACATAGTGACCTGCAATAGGGTTCTCTCTCTTTCTACCCTCATGCCCAGACTTTGGCAGCTGAGCATGTATCCAGTGCAAACCCTCATGTACTAGCCACAGAGACCCTACACAGTAATAGGTAACTAGGGTCCTTCTTTTGCTAAAGGACTTTAAGTAACTGAACATTGATTCCTCTTTTCCCTCCCTTCATACCTTTTCTATTTGCTTTTGTTTTTGTGAATTTATGCTGTATTTGTTGCCTTGGTGAGTTTCCCAAAGCCCTCAAATTTGGCCTAATCCTGCTGCTGTTGAAGCCACGGAGATTTTTGCCAAAGGTCTAAATGAGAGCTGTTAGGCCAGCACTGTCAGCTTTGAAGCCCCTGCTATGTGTGTACTTGCATGAAGGTGGGGAACAGGGTGGAGATAAAATGAACAGCAGTCTAAACCTGGATCCAGCAAGGTGAAATACTGCAGACACAACCTTTCCTGTGGTTCAAAGGAATCTCTTCAGCCATTTCTTGCGCTCTTTCCAGAAAGCATCAAACTAATTTTGTTATCAGCATCCAGTCTGTGGGATGCTCCACTTTGTGGGGCTATAGCTTGGTTTAATGGTGATTCAATTTATCTTAGGAGGATGGTTGTTTTTCACTTTGGAAAAGCATGCAGAATCCACCTTTTTTCTTTCAGTGCACCTTCAGTCTGCTCACAATTTGATTTAGTCAGCTATTTAAAAACAGTAGGGACCATCATGGTCATACAGTTAATACCTTCAGCATAGTGACAGTTTGTAGAGTTACAGTTAACAATTCCTATATTCACTTACAACTTCTGTTTTAGTTTAAATGTGTGTATTTCCAGTGCTATAAATAGGGACATACAAAATAATCTACCTGGGTTGGGTGCGCCACAAGGAGAAAAAGCATCACCCAGACTGAAACAGGCAAATGATTGTGAAAGACAAACTAAAACAGGGATTTTATGGTTGTTATTTCTAAATTGCAGTAACATTTTTTTGTTGTCTTTGAATATAAAAATTGTATTGATTTTGATTGGCATTGCCTGTTAAGATTGCTAGACATAGTTTATACTTGTCAACAAAAAATGCTCTCGCAAGTTCAATTTCTTCATATGCATCCAAGAGTAATACTAAGAATAGCATTTCTCCAAAACAGATTACTACATTGCCCTGACTTAGGCATTGCCAAGATAGACGATAAACAGGCTTCAACTTGCCTGAAATACTCTTGCCAGTGTTAACATTTCAAACAAGACAGCAACGACAGTTTTTACAATTATAATATTTTTCATAAGCCATCAATGGCAGTTGATTATAAGATATCATTGTTTTAAAAGCACCCAAGCCCTAGAGAATATTTGCTAAAAAAAAAAAAAAAAAAAAGAAAAAAATATAGCAGAAACCATACAACACTGGAATAAAAAACCTCTGAATTAGAATCCCGGTCCTGTGGTCAGATGCCCTGTGGTTTCCTCAGTGTGACCAAGTCTCATGATAACTCAGTTAATTTCCTAAAGCCTCTGCTTCTAGAGTAACATGATTGCATGAGAAATGCAGCTTTTAGGTCAACAAACTAAAAGCACTGTGTTTTTACAGCAGTAGAGGACATCTTCAAAACAAACTTTCAAGGTTCAATAACATACAAGCAGTTAAAAATTTCCAAATACCAATAAAGGTGTGGAGTAAGGCTGGAGCATCATTTGCACGTATTTATGCAAATCAAAGTTCATGCTCAGTTTAATATAATTAAATATAAGTATCTGTAAGATTGTAGCAGCTCAGAAAATCCTTGAGGAGAAAGTATTATGGTATAGAATCATAGAATAGTTAGGGTTGGAAAGGACCTGAAGATCATCTAGTTCCAACCCCCCTCCCATGGGCAGGGACACCTCCCACTAAACCATGCCATCCAAGGCTCTCTCCAACCCGGCCTTGAACACCGCCAGAGAAGGAGCATTCACAACTTCCCTGGGCAACCCATTCCAGTGCCTCACCACCCTTACACTAAAGAATTACTCCCTCATATTCAAACTAAACTTCCCCTGGTCAAGTTTGAACCCGTTACCACATGCCCTGTCAATACAGTTCCTAACAAAGAGTCCCTCCCCAGCATCCCTATAGGCCCACTTCAGATACTGGAAAGCTGCTCTGAGGTCTCCATGCAGCCTTCTCTTCTCCAGGCTCAATAGCCCCAACTTTCTCATCCTATCTCCATACGGGAGGTGCTCCAGCCCCATGATCATCCTCATGGCCCTCCTCTGGACTTGTTCAGACAGTTCCATGTCCTTCTTATGTTGAGGACACCAGAACTATACACAATACTCCAAGTGAGGTCTCAGGAGAGCAGAGCAGACAGCAGAATCACCTCCCTCGACCTGCTGGTCACACTCCTTTTGATGCAGCCCAGGATACGCTTGGTGTTCTGGGCTGCAAGCTCACACTGCAGCGGCTCATGTTCATTTTCTCATCGACCAACACCCCCAAGTCCTTCTCCGTAGGGCTGCTCTCAATCTCTTCTCTGCCCAACCTGTAGCTGTGCCTGGGGTTGCTCCAACCCAGGTGTAGGACCTTGCACCTGGCATGGTTAAACTTCATCAGGTTGTCACCAGCCCACCTCACAAGCATGTCACAGTCCCTCTTCAGCGTATCAACCGAACCACCCAGCTTGGTGTCATCGGCAAACTTGCTGGGGGTGCACTCAATCCCACTGTCCATGTCACCGACAAAGATTTTGAACAAGACCGGTCCCAGCAGTGGTCCCTGAGGGACACCACTCGTTACTGGTCTCCAGCTGGAGACAATGGACATTGAGTCATTGAGCGCAACTCTTTGTGTGTGGCAATCCAGCCAGTTCTTTATCCACGGCGTGGTCCACCTATCAAATTGATGTCTCTCCAATTTAGAGACGAGGATGTCATGTGGGACATGACAAGAATAAGAAAAGAATAAAAATAAAAATAAGAATAAGAATGAGTAAGTATACAAATATAGAATAAGAAGAGAATTATCACTCTCTGATTGGTTCACATGTCTCAAAAGAGAGCCTGAGACTGTGAAGTAGTGTGAAGAATGCACTATGCCAGAGTGGATTTTTCTAGAATAAAATTCAGGGTAATGGCTTCATTCTCTGGGATATAGAAAGGTGTATGAAATGATACTAGGGATGCAAATGTTAATGGAGTTGCTTTGGAGGAATGTTTACTGTAAAGGGACTGAACCCTGGTGCAACACCTACACTGCTCTTTAGGGGAATGGTCCCTGAGGACACCTGCCCATAGAAATAAAAATAGCTTTCTCTTGGACAAGGCCAGTCAGAGTGACTCAAACAGTGTGAAAGAGAGAGTTAGTAATCAATCTGTCTCAGCAATCAGGATTCCAACACTCTTGAGTTCCTGGACACTGCTTATTAGAAGTTAAATATAGCCCATGTGGCTACTCTTACAAGTTTTGGGAAGAACACTTAATTAACAATTATATTGTGCTCTAGCACTGTACAGAAATACTTAGCATTATGAAAATTAGGAAAAAAAAATGGTTTCTAAAAATGGTTCTTAGAATTGCTCTCACAATAGTTGATGTGTCCAGACCACTCTCAGATTTAACTTGCAGGTATCTTCTCCAGCACCATTCAAGAGCCTTGAAGGATGTCTCTTTGGAATGTGTTTCCTAGTCTATTTTAAACCATGTTTTCACTACTGCTTTAAATGTAATATTTGACTGTGTTTCTTTGGATGTTTTTATGTACTCCTAGTGAAGGGCTTTGAATGTGCCTCTGAAAACAACTAAACAACAAAGTTGTTGTTGCCATTGCTGCTTGATCTTTCTGGGAGGCTAGTCCCACACAAACCTCCTTCTCTCTCCAGAATACTGCATATTGTAAATACAACAACAACTTTCAGTTTAGTCAGAGCAGAAAAATGTGGTAGCTTTCCCTTCTTTCAGATCATGAATTAAGTTTTTGTTTCGTGAATACCAGTTTCAATAGCTGCACTGCCATTTATGTTAACCAAAAGACCTCAGATATAACAAAAAGCTTGAGTGTTGTGGTGAGATGCCATTTCAAATTTGCCATTCTGTGATTGAACAGAGCATTATATTTAGATGTGCTCCCAGATTTTTATTCCTTATTACACTTTTAGAGCTCTTCATGTGCTGTAATCACAGGCATTTAGTGAAGAAATTATATGAAAAGGTTTTTCACTTCATATGGCAGGAAGATGTAAACTTTCTGTCTGAATCAGTGAACTCTGACACTTCATATAGTGATAGCTTTAGCACTACTCATCTGACTGAAGAGACACTAAAGGAAAAGCAAACTACAAGAAGAGGAAAGGACAATATTATTCATGCTATATCTGCTCTCCAAATCTAAACTAAAAATCATTCTCCCCGTCCATAAGGGTTTTTGAGATTTTGCAACTTCTTTTTTTATGCAGAAATGGGAGGAAGTATTGAAGGGTTGGAAAATATAAACTGATCACTAAAGAAGAAAAATGTGGGGTAGATGAACTGCATCATTTTATATGGGTGTGTTAGAACTTTTTCATTTTGTTTGTGGCCTTTTTAATATGATTCATTATTCGAAGTGAGTTAAAAGATTTACAGAAAAACGTAAGATTAAAAGGTAAATTGAAACTTATCTGGGACAGTGAAAGAAGGAAAAGAAGGCAGGCAGGCAGGAATTCAGAAAGGAAGTTAGAAAGGAAGGCAGGAAGGCAGGCAGACAGGCAGGAAAACTACAGCTACATCATTTGTGCAATGTTCTATTGGTTTAGGCTGTACATTAGGGCGTTCTGATGTTCTCCCATTCTTCAGTCAGGTGAAGAGCTATCCTAGGAATTAGACTTCTGTTAGGAAAAGTAGCAGCCCAAAATATTTCACAGAGTGTAGACCAGATATATTTCATAGATACGATTTTCAAAGAACTTCCTTCCAGCACATTCAGTTGAATTCTGAAGGCCTGGGCTTCTGCTGACAGAATAGGGTACCATGCGCCCCACCATGTCCCTCACCCAGCATGTGCCTGGGTACTGTTTATGCAGGGCAGCTGGACTTCTAATGTCTCAGGTGGATCCATCCTGTGCACTACTCCATTTATCACTATTGGAAGAGTTCTTTAATCTTTCAGACTAAATCTACTTTCAAAACAAGAAAGGAAAAGGAGTCAGATCACCTGAACTAAACCAGACTTTTTACATCTCAAAAAATGTCATTTAGAGATAACACTTACAGTGTGATTCCTTTCTGAATGACGGACCATTTCTCCTTGTGTCAGAAAGACTCTATGCATGTGTCTTTCTTTAACTAATTTTTCTTTTTACAGATTTCTAAACCCATTAGCACTGCCAGCTACCTTGCCTCTGATTTTAGTTATTTTCTCTGAGTACTGAATATCCTGTTGCCACTGATCAAATCCCCATAATGTAAAGACTTCAGTATTGTCAGATTCTCCCATATATTTTGGCTTAGAGTCACAATGAAGCAGTAAAGGTGCATTTGCCATTACCAAGTATACACAAAGCAATGCTCTACTTATTGGGAAACAGAATTAAGATCTTGTACAGCAAATGTGATAGAGGTAGAAACCAGTACTTCTCGGTACTTCACATCTTATTTCCCTGTTTAGTCTCTATAGCAGGTCATGCTGGATTTGACCTTGTGAGTGTTGAAGCCCAGATTTCTATTACTGTATGCACTGTAGTGATAGCCAGTTTAGGGATTACTTAGGTGATCTGCTCCACTGTTCTGGTTGAAAGGACCGCTTAATTTAACAGCTATACGACATTGCTACACTTGTAGTTCTGCCAGTGTAATTTGTAATTTTCTTCCTCCATGCTTTAGAAAATTATCATAATCCTTCATATTTCGTGTTTTACAATGTAAAGCGAATTAGGCTATTCTGGTGTCTTGTGGCCTTCTGTAATCTCCTCTTTCCTCTCCATTCCTCTTTCCTCATTGTCTGAACTAATCTTTCTCAAATATGACACCCAACTTTGAATTTAATTGTGTAAAAGAGGTTCTTGGCTGCAACAGTACTCCATTTCTGCTGTAAGTACTTCACCTAATACGTAACAGTATCACGTTTGCCTTTCAGACTGCATCACATTGGCAGCTTGTAATTACTCCTTACTAAACTTCATACAAAGCTCTTCCCCTTCACAAGTCATTTCCAACTGATCTTTTTGTTATGAGTCACTACAGGGTCAAATTTTTCCTAATCCAAGTACAAAGAATTTCCATTGGGCAAAAAAAATTTTTCTCCTAAAAATATGGAGTAGTTTCATTGCAGTTGTTCGTGATAGCATGAGATACTAAGAAGTTTTATGTTGGACAGATTTACAGTACTCTGAAGAGTACGCTGTGGATTTGCCATGCACAGAAAATGCTGAATAGTCATGCCAATAAAAAGTCCATTGTATATCACATCATTAGTATTACTAATTGCATATCATTCATTTGGATCTTTTTACATCTGAGTCAGCACCAAAAATACGAAAGATATACTGGAAAACATCCAATTTAAACTAAAAATAAATAGAAGGAATTTCAGAAGACTCTCTCAAAGCTTAGCTCTCTAAATGTAAAAACCTCAAAGTAAATTCACAAAACTGCTTTTTGCCCTTACCATACTCTTCTATTCTTTCTGATGACTGACATGAGACTTGCTAAGAACTGTATAGAATTGTGTTGGGTACAAGTTTAGCAAAACTTTTAACTGTAATACAGAGGAAAAGTGCTGTATTACTTCTTCCACTTAAAGGAACAATCTCTACAACTGTATTTTAATACCATTGTATTGAGAAGCTGCTTTGCTAAAGGAAAATGACTGTACTATTTACCTAGAATTCAGAATTGCCCATAGTAAAACAAACTTGAAACTAAAAATCCCATGCCAAGAAAATGGCAATATCTGATATTATGCATATAAGAACACCCAAATCATAGATCGACTTTGAAATCACAAATTGAAATTTAAGTATTGAAACTTTCTGCATTTGTCTTGGAAATAATTTTTTTTTTTCTTTCAGTACTTCTGTCTCTTCTGTTGCAGGCATATGTATCCCTATGTTTACCAAAATTTATCTTCAGTTGTCAGCTTCTGTCTCTCCATCAAAAAAAATATAAACCAAAGATAATGAATCTTATGCAGGAAAATGCTAATAGTTCTAGAAACATGCTTATGTGCTGTATCTTAGTAATGCATGACTTCTTTCAGTGACAAAGATAGAGAGGGAATGCCTTTAGAATTTCTTGCTGTGGAACAGCATAGCGTGTTTGCTAGCTTCCAGTTTTCAGGTAAAAATACATGCTAAGTCCTGTTTGTTTACCTAAAGATGTTTGAACCTGCAGGGTCCCTTTTTTGTGTTTTGCTCAATAGGTCAGTTTGTGGAGTGCTAAGTATTATCATTTTAATGTGCAATTTTTTAGTGGAAGATGAGAATCTGAGGTAGTCGTAAGAACCTTGAGAGATACTAAACTGTGAGAGCTGTCAAAATGGTGTGCAATTATCATTGACTTGAGAATATTTCGTGCAATTTTGAAAGACTTTGTCATTTAGAGTAGATTTTTGAAAGTACAGTAAAAACTGTCTTTGAAACTTGCAGTGCCAGAATTAGAAAGACATGTATGCAAATATAGCTACTAAGTAGCCCACTGACATTGCTGTGGAATGCAAGGCTACTAGAAAATATGCACTTAGTGTCTCGATATGATGCTGGGCTTTTTCTCTTAATAACTGTAACGTTATAGTGCATATGGGAAACTGACTTGGCATTAGAATATATGACCTCAGCTACTGACACAGAATAATTACCTATGGCAATTAAAAAGCATGCCTTTTAAGAAAGCAGTCTTTGAAACAAACGTAGTCCAAGATCATCCATGGTTGTAAGTCTTGCTAACATAAAAGCTGATCATCAGTACTGTTGTAAGAGCAGTGAAGAAGCATGAAAGAAAAATGCTGGAGTTTGGCTGCTTCTGGACAGCCAGGCAGCAGTTTCTCAGGAGCACTTTGTTTTATGTGTGGAAGGAAATGAGTTTGCCAGTTTCCCTCTGAGTCGCAGGTTACTTCACATCTCAACATAACTTTGTCACATGAAGATGAATCCTAAATGCTGGATGATAGGCTTCCAAGAGGCTCACATGCGCTAAGACAAATCCAGGGAATCTCCAGGAAGTTATTTTTGGTGAAGCAAAGCAATCAGAAAGTGGTTTTGTGACCCCTGACTGTCACAGTATGAGCCATGCTAGCCTGCTGATTTTAAGCAACTATTTGAAGTATTAATTTGGTTTATGAAACCTTACATTGTCTATGTCCTTGCCATACAAGAAGTTCCTCCCATTTCTTACTTTAGTTGAATTCATACTGATTTATGCCTGCTCATTGTACAACATTTTTTAGTTTCATCCTCCCCTCCTTCCTCTTACGGTAATTGACAAAAATTTTGAAGGGGAAAACAACTGTAAACCAAAACTGACTTTCTTTTATCTTCTTCCTGACAACAGAGGATGTTTTGGTCAATCTGTGAATAAGGACATTCTTTTAAAAACAGCTCTGCTGTCAATTTTGGCTTGAATGAATGGGTGCTTGGATATATGGGATTGGGAATTTCCCAACCAGCTTCTTCCATGAGATTTGCATTTTTATATCTAAAGCTACTGAACTACAGTGCTAGTGTAGATGTAGAGAAACCATAATAAGCAATTCATCAGTAATGGAAGGATTCTAGAACCAGACCCATTTTAAGACAAAACCAGGAACAGAATATGCAATATTCTGTAATATTGGCAAGTGATACCATGAAACGTGTGCAAATCTCTGAGCATGTTTTATCAATGTAAGGCCATTAAGAGGGAGTCATAGTTTAGCTCTTTTCTTCTGCAGCAGCATGATCTGGTAATTCCAAGGTGTATTGCAAGTGACTCAGAAGTGCACCAAGAAATGAAAACAACTGCCTTCCTGGCAAATTATCATTCATTTTGGAAATGTTAGCCAAAATACATTCACCTAGACCTACTCTACTGTGTAATACAAGACCATCTTACATCTAAAACTTTATATTGTGTCAAGAACTCCTTAAAAATATCAGCACAACCAGTCTGCTATGAGACAAGCTACTGCATAGCACTGATAGTTCAGGATATTCAAATTATACTTGGTACTGGCACTTTGCCAGCGCATTAATTATGTCAGTTGCAACACCACCACATTTTATGTGTTGTATATAACCAATTGGACAGGTGGTTATATTAGTCTCACATGCAAAATACTTAAAAAATAAAGAAGATTCACTGCCTGCATTTCTTTGAATCCTGCCTGAGGGACAGAACAAGGAGTGGTGCACAGGCAAGCCTTTCTCAGCCCTCACTCTCAAGCTCATTGACACTAATCAAGGAAGGGCACTAAGGAGATAGATGATGAAAGCTCTTTCTGGGCTCCTTCAAGCTGATCTTGTTCAAAAACCACTTCAAAGGATATAGTCAAACACATGCCTCTCAGTTTTATATCTGTGGAACTGCATCTGCAAGGACTCCCTCTTCTCCTCACCTTTCCCACTCTCTCCTGGGCTGTCTGGGGCATGCTGGAACCTGATTGCATGATTTTGCATGTGAATCTTTTCCAGAAAAGACACAATTATAACTTTGTTTCTTTTTTCTCCCTAGGTACCATCTTAAGGATATTCTAATCAGCATTACATACAACATCCAAAATACAGGGCCAGCCAATTAGAGTAAATAATCTAAAACTTGTAGCACTATTTCTTCAAAAGGAATTCCCACCCATTACAGCTAATGGATGGGAAGTACAATCTTTCAATAGCTCAGTGGTCTATATCTGGTTCTAGTCCGTAAACTTCCACTTGTCTGCAGGCTTCTCCTTATTCACATCTTCCACATTTCAATAAAAAGCCCAGTATGAATCTGAATACTAGAGGCACGTGGGACAGACTAAATCATCTTCTGCAGCTTCACTCTTGTCTATGGGGTCTGTGCTGCACACACTCTGGATTTTCATAGTCTCCGAAAGATCTGGAGGCTTGAAGGTTGCTACTGTTTCAAATTCAGCTGGAGCCTGATATAGTCCTTCAGTTAAATGCTAAGCATTTTTGTCAGTCTATGGGAAGGGTGGGTCAGAGAATATTGACAGAGAAGAGAAAGGTTAAACTGAGATTCATTTATAGACTTCTATTTTAATGAAAGGCTGTAAGGATTCTATATTTCACCTTGTTTACATTAGTTCATTTCTGGAACATGGAGAGTAAAAAGTAAGGTCCGAGAGCACTGGATCATGCTCCGCCTTCACTTGCTGACAGTTTTGCCTGAGAAGGAACAGCACAGCACAGTGTCCAGTAACAACAGATACTTCTGTCAGAGCTGGTCAGCTTTCTGCATACATAGACATTAATCAGAATTATAGACACGGAGTGTTTAATTGCCACTTTGCTGCATGGTAACAGCTGATACCACTCAGCTCTTCCCCTCTACTTTTTTGAAATTTCCCTCTAGCACACAGTGTCTAATGCAATAGCCAAATACAGCTTAACTGTGCCTAAATCTGGTGTGGGTTGGTGACAATAATATTCAGGATATAAATATCCAAATTCTGGCTTAACCTTTGGCCACCAGACTGCATGACAAATATGCAGAGAAACAAGTATGTGCTTGGAAGACTATAACTTATAGCTGCCACAGTTGACAGGCATTCCCATTCAGAAGGTCTCTAAGGATTCACACATAACAAATGCACTGCTCCCTGAAATCTTGCTGGCTAGGATTTACCCAATTTTATGACAACTGATCTTGCTTAGGACAGTTTCACATCTGTCTTTTTTTCCCACTAGTACTTGCCCTTTTAATTGCATAGTACTTAAAAGTGTCAGTATTGATAGTCCTTTAAAATTCACCTATGATTTGTAGCAGAACACAGGGGCTTTGCAAGGGACTAATGACTCAACAACTGTTAATCAGTCATATTAATAATTTCTGGAAACTAACTCTGATATCATTGGTTAATTCCAGAAGAAAAAAGAAATCATACTTTGCTACTTCATTAGGAAGGTAGATAGAGCTAGTGAGAAAATTACTCAACTCCATAAATATCTACTATTTCATCTAAGAAGATATATTAGAAGCACCAAGATACCTATGCTTAAAGTGTCAGAACAGGATTTAAAAAATGAATTACTTCTTTTACACTACGCATTTTAGGCCCACTAATTCACTCTCACTACATCTCCATCAAACAAACTGTAGCAGGGAGGAATACCTTGGGCATGCTGAAGATCAGAACTGTTTCAGCTCTAGGAAAATCAGCAGCTGAAATTCATGGTGTTAATATGGCCAGTACATGCAAACTAAACACTACAAATCATCCTGATGGTGTTTAAGAAATGGCACACATGCAGAGATTTTTCTCTTATTACGGAAACCCCTAAAGGACTTGTACAAAAACCACACACTGAATGATTACTACGGAAAACTCATCTGTCAATGGATTTATTTGCAAACATCATGTTCATTGTCTCTGTCTTACAAATCTACACATTACTTTATCCCTCTAATATCATTATAAGGTTGCATGGTATTGACCAAGGTTAAATAGTACTCACTTTATTTCAATCTATAAACTGAAGCCAGTCAACATGCCTTGATATCACTACTCTAAATTCTCAATAGGACTGAATAATAGAGAAGAGGTAAATCAGAGCCAACTACTTCAGCTCCAGCCAGTCTGTCTCCACTCAAAGCATCCATTCAGCTGGAAAGCGCATCAAAATTTATAGCATAGACATTTAATGTGAAAGGCTTTAACACCACAAGGAATCTTATCCTCATGCCTTGAAAGCCAATAATATGACACATAGCCTATATTTGCACTGTCCTACAGGAGTGCTCAGTGGCTGACTACAACAGCAAACAAAAGCGTTTATTAGCCTGTGGATCTTATTTCATCTGTGTACACTGACTCTGATTTGTTCTCCTTGAAGCTGAAAACACAAAAGATTAGAAGTGGACAGCTCCAGCCTTTTATTTCTGCTACTAACTGAGAGCCCAGATTCACAGTATACTGATGAAATTCTCCATCAAAAAGCTACCAACACAGCCCTATATTTCCAGCATCATAACCAAGGGACACAGAACATAAGAATTCTTGCACAGGGAATAAAAAGCAAATCCATTTTCCTGGAAAGTAATACTAATGTTCTTTCAGGTTCACAAAAAGAACCAAGGTTGTAAACATCTATATTGCTGGAAATTTCATGCATTAATTCTTTATATTACCAGTGATAACATGAAAGACATGAGCATCTGAGCTACCCTCTTGCTGTGAAAGAATTATCACCTTTCCTGGACAAATTCTCACACCTTTACAGAAAGACCCGTGACTCCTCTATCAGAGACAGCAGAAGTATATCCTTATCCTTGCTTTCTCTTTTGACTGTAAGTTTAATTTCACTGAATATTGCTAATGAGAAATATACATGGCTAAAGCAATACATAGAATATATATATTCCATGGAGTTACCCTTTATATTTGAACAAGGGGATGTCAGGTGAATTAGTTCCACACCGTTTTCCCACCGTTTTCCCAGATTGGGATTCAGTCAGATGTAGAAGGTAACTGAAGAGCTGTTGGAGTGAGTGCGCTTTGCAACACCTGTATTGTTTATTATATGTTCAATAAAGCCTGAATGTTGGTAAAAGAGATTACTCTTTCCCCCATGAATGTAGCAAGTTGCTGTTTGGCAAACAGGGACGACATGAGATAAGATAACCTTAACAGGCTCTTGATTTCATTGTTGACCTATGATTTGTTTTTATTTTGGAAAAGAAGGATTTCTTTTTACTTTGGGAAAGAAGATTTTCTTTTAGACCTAAACCTGAAGAGTGTCCTAGCATTCTCTACATCCAGAGATGATGAAAGGCCATCGTAGCTGCAATGCACGTTTTGTGCAGCAGTGAAATAAAGTGAAATGCTTTGCCACTTGCAGGACATAAACCACTTAAGATTCTAACCCAGAAGCAAAGAAGGATCCTTCTTTGGTTTTGTTTTTTTTTTTTTTTTTTCTTCCACTCTGTTTATCACTTAGTAATAATCGTATCAGGCATTTAAAATCAGAGGTCTGCCTACTGGAAGGATGCTCAAACAATAAAAACTTTCCCAGATCCTCAGTGGACATACAGACAGGAAAATAACCTCACATTAATGTAGCAAGAACCTTCATGCATTCATGAATAACCAGCTTACAGCATATTATGATTGAATTGTATATTTTCACCACAGGTAATATGATAGTTTTCAAGAGTTTCTGCTATCCTAGACAAACAGTGACTGATTTATATGACATATTTAGGGGAGGCGCTTCCAGCTGCCATTATGCTTACTTAGCATTTTATTTCATTTGTTTCTTTATTTAGATGTTCAGTAGATCTGTGAAACTCTTCTGTGCTTTGTGGGGTTATTTTTGTAACCATTTTGGTAATAGTATTTACCCCTTTCCTATTCCCATCCAGAAAAGTTCAGTGGTTCACTCTCCTCTTACCTTTAGTTCTCTTAAGTTTATTTAAGCAAATCTAGGAAAGGAAGTTGTGCTTAGAACTGAGAAAAAGTACTAGCTGACAATGGATGGACAGTTTAAATTTGACAAAGCATCATAGCATTCTTTCAAAAGCAACTTCTCTCCTGGCCTACATTTACTTTGAATAACTAACCCCTTCCCCGTTCTGGTGGCTTTGTCTTTTCTTGTGTTTGCTAATTCCATGCCAGTGGCTATGCATTCACTTTCTAGGAAGCAGGTTTTTAATCTGACATGACTAATATATATTAAGGAAAAAAGAAAGTGGAAACTGGAAACAAAGTACCACAAGGCAATGTCCTGGTTCAGCAGTAGCAGTCATTTTTCTCCTTCTTAGTAGCTGGTGCAGTGCTGTGGTTATGACTTTTGGCCTGGGAACAGCGCAGATAACACCAATGTTTTTAGTTATGGCTTAGTGAAGTTTGGTCTGGCCAAGGACTTTCTGAGTCTCATGTTCTGCCAGGGAGGAGGGGGAGCCGGGAGGAAGCAGAGACAGGACACCTGACCCAAACTGACCAAAGAGGTATTCCATATCACAGTATGTCATGCCCAGGATGTGAAAAAGAGGGGCAGGGACCTGGAAGTGTTGGGTTCACTGCTGGGTCGGGCTTGGTATTGGGTGGTGAGGGGTTGTGTTCTCTTCCCTTGTTATTTCCCTTGTCATTATTATTGGTGGTAGCAGCAGTGGTTTGTGTTATACCTTAGTTACTAAACTGCTCTATTTCAACCTGTGGGAGTCGCATTCTTTTGATTCTCCTCCCCATCCCTCTGGGAGTGGAGGGAAGAAAGAGGGGGAAGTGAGTGAACAAACTGTGTGAGTTACAGCTTAAACCACAACAGGCAATGTGAAGTCAAGCATGGCCTGTATTGCTAACCTGACAAGCTTATCTCCTGATAGAACTACACTTTGCTGTTAAGACAAGTGAGTGCGAGAGTGTTAGATATTCTGCTATAAAATTATTAGAGCTGATGAAAGTAAGAATTTCCTTTCTATTAGTTATTACAAAATTGAAAGAGAATGATATTCTATGTTGTTCCAAAATGCTGCCAAATTTCAAAGCTGCTTTGGAAAGGTGAAATTCCCACCACATTTGGTTTTGAAATCATGACAAGCATTTCATTTCAGATATTTCAAATCAAACTTCTACCAACAACAGAAGCAAACATAGTTCTTACATGTCGCTTAGATTCATTTCACAAATCTGAAAACCTCTGGACTGCTGAATCCCAAGGGCAGCACATAGGATGAGAGCCTCCAGGGGTGCTAACCTATTAAATCTTAGGTTATGAGCCTGAGGCTGCCTTGTAAGTGGGTGGCCAAGCATATAACTGAGCAAACTGGCAAACTTCTGATAGAAATCTGTCTGGCAGGCAGCTTTTGCAGCTCTTCGGTAAGAAAAGTTCCCAGAGTGTCATTTTCCTGTGAGCTGACTTCATGAAACTTTTTCAAAATTTTTAATAGGAAAAGAAGATCAATTTGGAAATTTCTGAGTGGTTCTAGTAAAATTGGTTGCATAAAATCAGGCATTACTCCCATTTCTTTCAATCTCAGATCCCTTTGATTTTCTTTTGGGTGAAATATTTTCAGTGTTGACAACCTATTAGATACTTGTCACACCCTTTAGCTCACAGCTCCTATTGAGCAGTGCTAAGAAATATTTAGAGATATCTAATTAGGGAAGACATAGCTCTCGGCTGACTACTGTGCACTGTGCTATGTAGGACCACGCTCCAAGCTAACTAGCATTGCTAAAAGGCTGAGTCCCCTTGGAGTACTGATAAACTATTTCTGGATATCAACAGGTTGTCAGTGACTGACAATGGCGCATGCTGCCTTTCCAAGTTAATGCATATTTTCTAGTAATCCTCACCTTACATCAGCAGACTCACCACATTTGAGTCAAATTCCCCAACACACCTCATGCTGAATACATGTGAAACACCAGACACAGACTGGTGTCAGATACAATTTCCTTAATGTGACACATATTTTGAGCTGAAAATTTTACCTCATTCTTGTTGAAATTCCTTCCTAATCTGAAATATATTTAAGGCCAGATGTGCACAGCTCCTATGATTTGTCATGGCTGGCCTTTGAGAGGCAGTAAGATTGGCTCAAACATATGCTTCCTCGGAGGGCATGCCACATAAACCACTTCTATTTTCTGAAAGTATTAACAGGAGATATTTTCAAGACTGAATGTTATTCTAAAGATTGTACTTTCACATTTCACAAGAAATATGTCAGGCTTCACTCTCTGTGAAGGAAGCTGGCTGGACATACGTATTCATAACATGTATACATCAGAGCTCAAACACCTGCAACTCAGATACTTAAGGTTTTCAGATAAGCCCTTAATGAATCTGATTCCATAGGGTAAAGCTGAGCTACATTTAGTCTAACTTCCATATGCTGCCTGACAATACTACTTCAAGAGAAACTCTTCTCATATGTCTTAGATCATGTTTGAAAACCAGCTCCACAGGAATTCATAAGATCAGAAGAATAATTTGGTGTCACCTTGAGAGCTGTCAAGCAAAAGAATGACCAAAATAGATGCAGATCTCTTACAGCACATTATGGTTACCATATGTGCTATAGAAAATATATTATAATATTACATGACACTGCTAGTGCAGCACAAGCGACAGGAACCTTTCCCACCAATATATTATTACAACTCATTAACTAATTTCTCAGCTGTGTTTGCAACCCTTGCATGTTCTCACTCCATGAATAATCAAACTCTTGCCTTTAAGAGCATTGATAGTAATTAAAAGTGAACCTACATTTCATTTGCTGAAAGTATTTGCTGGTGGTGCAGTTTTTAATGCTGTTATCTAATAAGTGGATTTCAAATACAGTATATGGTTAGTGAGTTAACTGCATGTGGCAAGGTCTGTTGAAAGGGCATGACCAGGGTAAAAGGCCTTGGGGCTAGAGGCTGGAAAGGCAACAGTCATTGGCCACAACAGTCAAAGGTCACAGTCACCTGTGACTCATTAGCCTCCTAGGAAGTAGCCTGCAGCAGCAGAAATTGAGACAAAGGGGAAAGCAGCTGCTAGTGAAATTCAAAGGGTAGGGCTTAATTTTTCATTGTAATGAAGGGTTTCTACAGATTTTTTTTGTTTCATACTATTCCTAGGTGCAAAATATGTATAAGCAGCATTATTATCTTGCTGTGGCTTTCAAAGTACTCAGTGGCAAAGAACACCTAGAACCATTTTTCTGTATGGGCAGGAAAATATATGGGATGTTTCAGGTTTTAGATCACTAATCTACAAGGTCATTCTTTCCAAACTGGATGTGAGAAAACACAAAGGTATTTATACTTACAATGAAACAGATAGGGGAGGTAGAATATAGCAATCATATCTTCAAGTCTAGTTAACTGCAGGGAGATTCTGTGGTTCTTTGAAGAAGCAGACTGTTTATTTACCCCAAAGACAAAAGGTCCTGGTAGACCCTAACGAGATTTGGTGTGTAGGCTAGTGGTTTCTTAAGAGGAGAAGGGATAAAGACATTTCTTAAGAAGAGCAGACGAAGGAACTTGAATTCTGCCTGAGCTATAGGTAAAGCAAACAAAGATCAGAGACTGTCATTCCCAAACGAATTTGATTATTTAGCAGCAACATGCTTTTAGTTAGTGTGTAGCACAGGTTTGTAACGAGTCACATCATGCTACTTTTGCAGGCAGGAGTCAAGGTAAATTCTTTAGCAGGATGCTTGTAATCCACCCAGTTCCATGGCAGCCTGCTTCAGCTAGCTTTGTACCCAGGTGGAGGAAAGGCATGGCATGCTTGTCAATAAACCACACCATGCCACCAAGTAAATTACAAGGAAACTCTTACCTCAATAAATGCCAGAGGCTGACATCTACCAGGAGCACAGCATAACTCCAGCTTGTGATTTGTTGTAAGAGCAAAAAGGGGAAAGAAAAGGAATTGTCCCCTTCTCTTACTTTGACATGGGATTAAAACAGAGCTTGGTGGCACAAACTGGAGATTGTTCCCAACTGGGTCAGTTTAGATGCAGTTGTCGAATATATCTGCAACCATTCCTGTAAAATGCACTATAATATTGTTGGGAATATGATATTATTGCTGTTTTGCCTGGAATAATTACAGTAGAACTACTGTGCAACCTCCTTATGAAAGACAAAACACCTTATATATACAGCCTGCTCCCACCTCCACAAATACAGGTCATTCTTCCTCAGCCCCTTTGGAATGTGAATGTTTTTCTAGCTTTTAATAAATGGTTGCTAAACACAGACTTCAGGAAAAGGTTCAGTGGCGTGCTTCCTCAAGTCCTCAGCAAGTGGGTCTTCAGACACATGAAACCAGGTCAGAGCCTACATACACAGCAAACTGGGGGATATAGATTAAAGAGGAAAAGTAAGAACCGAAATTTTTTGTTATCTTGCTGGGAAATTATAGAAGACCATGAATTGCCTGAGGCCCTGCCAGCAACCCTCAGCCCATGCAGAGGCAATATAGGTGTCTGTGTCCTGTGATTCTGGACAGAAGGGTAGTACTGAAAGATGGGTCTCTACGCAGGAGCCACACTGTTTGGAGGGAAAAAATCACCTTGCTCTGTGGCACAGCTACAAAAGGAGGAAAAAAGCAAATGTATTAGCCGGGTCTTTCAGCCATTAACTGCCATATTGGTGATTATAATACCTGATCAACAACCCACTTGATTGCAGCTGGATTGGGAAACAGCTGCTGCTGCTGCCAGCTCAGATAAGCAGCAGTACTCACATAGAGACATGTGGCTGAGCACTGGTGAGGTGTGTTCTGAGGCTGGTGGGCAACTGCCGGCTGTTGATAGGAAACCCACAAAATGAGAAGTGTTGCTACTCAGATATCATCACAGCTGGCACATAAGGGAGTTCCCTTCTGCACTGAGCAGCAGTGCAGTGTGAGCCACCATCACAGCAGAACAACATCTTAGGGAGCAGCTTTAGGCTCTGTGCAGTATGCTGCCAAGTAGCAAACTGAAGTTTAGGAGCAATGATTAAATCCAGAATTGCCTTAGCTTTAGGAGATACACCTGAGGCCAGTTCCAGTTGGCATTCCAACCGTACAGGTCTTCAACCTACATGTTCAAGTACTTGGTGAAGGAATTTAGTGTAATTCATATACTTGAATTATATGGAGACCAAATCCTAGGGTTCTAAATCCCATCTCAAGTTGTCTGCTTAGCTACATTGCATGCAATTAGCATTATCAGCTCAGTAGTAGTAAAGAAAATTCCAGGAAATTCCAGGTAAAGTAAGGTGCTGAATGAAACAAGTCACTGACTTAAGCATGGAAGACAGTTACTAGTTCAGGACAAAAGCATTGACTGTGCAATATCAAATGGTTTTTACACTTTGCTTTGCAAGAATTGCTGGGTACACTGACAGCTTGGAAAGCCTTACCCCACAGTAGGCTTCTGCTCAACCACATACATCTGTCACTTGGATAACTGAAGAAATAGCAATATACATTTCACCTTCAGGGTTTTTTTTTTTTTCTGCAGATGCAGGGTGAAGGAGAAGGGAGCAAGAGAAGACAGTTTATGATTTATTATTTTAGTTTATGATTTAGTTGGAATTTCAGGATTAGGGCATGGCTGTTACTCATGTATTGTGTACTGAGTTGGGTATTGGAATAAACATTAGGCAATGCAGAACAGACTGGAGAACTTGGGTCATTCTTCAAAGAATTTTATTGTACATGCAATTCACTGCTGGCACAATCCCTCCATTTTGACAGATAAGTCCTTTACTGTGGACTGCATAAAAGGAAAGCATTAGAAAATACATTAGTCTTCTTGCATTAAGAGGAGATGACTGAAAGAGAAATTTTTAGGAATGTTAATAATTTATGTGTGACATGAAGTGAGGAAGAACACTTTGTATTCCGTCCATTTCTGCCTGAACAATTCTCACGTTGTCATGTTGCTCTGTGCTAAAATAAATGCTACAAATTTGTAATGGCCAATAATCTTCATTGCATTCTTCAGAGCATCTTCAAAATACAGTTTTTCCTTATATCAGAAAGTGACACATTTTTTCCCAGAAAAAAAAAAAAACACCTTGTTTTTCATCAAGCGAACACCCCAAATCACATTTAACTACTGTTACTGCAAAGAAAACTAAGCTAAGGAAAGTATGTTGCTGAAGAATTGAATTAATGAGTCATGAAATAATCATAATTCTAAGATTGGTTCACGTGATGCATTATTCCTACTGCTTCTGCAATTCTGCAGTAAGAACTACATGGAGCAGACAAGGAATGGTGAGGAGCTGACAGTACTAGGTTAATAAAGATTTATTAACTTCTTCAACAGAAATAAAAATGAGTGAAATACTTGGAAATAGGACTAGAAAGAGCTGTGTTGGCTTAGAAGTATGATAATCAAATTGCAAGTTCTTCCTGGCCTTATTTAATAGTTGACGATCAACTTAAAATGCCATAGCATGAAAAGCAATACATTTGAAAATATTTAGTATACTTTCTATTAGCTAGCTTTTGAAAGTTTCTTTTAGAGAGGTTTTTTTTCTTTCTTTGGAGAGGTTCTTTTCTTTACACTCTTTTAGAGAGTAAATTATACTTGCTAATAAAATAAATACCTTTTTAATACCTTTTTAATAAATACCTTTTTAATAAAAGATAGTGAGAAAAGCAAGCGAAAGCAAAATGAATAGGAAACTTTGAATTAGGTCTTTAGAACAAAGAATGTAGGACAAAGAAGTTGATGTGGATTTGCCCTGTGTCAACCAAGTAGCTTGTAAGTCATGCTACAAGATGGTTTTAATTACTTCCACAGAGGTTACAAAGGGTGTCTCTTTGGCTTTTGATCAGGGGAAAGATGTGCAGATGCTAAAGTCAGCTGTACTAAGGATGGAAGTTTAAGTAACTTACTTGGTGTAAGCTCTGTGCCTGACTTACATAGACAGAGTTTGCTGCAACTCCCAATTTAGATGACTTAGGTCTAGGTATCCAGAGGGCTAAGTACTTAGCACTGTCAGAGGTGAAGGAATTGCAAGTATGTGCAATTCGGGATTTCTGTCAAGATGTATAGCCAGATTCATCCATTCAGTCATATAGGTTCTGTATGTTCAAACCCCAAGGAGTTGTGCATGGCATCTGAATTTGATGCAGCTGTTCTTTAATTGTATCTGGACAGGCAGGAAGATCAAGCTAATTTTGGACATTACTTCAGAACTGACTAAGCCAGGGACTCAAGCCATTCGTTGTTACTCATTCAGTTGGGAAAATTAAATACGATACAAAGCGTGCTAGATGGTGTCTATTTGTACTCTCTCCCACAGCAATGGGATACTTGCCAATGACTTCAGTGGGTGGGGTCTGGACCCTGAATCTGTTCTCCAGCTCCAATTTCTGAAGTTCCATTTATGAGCTCTATCTACAAATGAACAAGTCAGGTTCTCGTTGACAACTCTTTTATCCAGATAATGGAGAACACATACTTTCTATCCACCATTCAAATTAATTTGCAAAGGGAAGACAATTGTATCATGCCTTGCAGATGCGAGTTGTCTTCCCTTTCCAAACAGGGTTTCAGGCACTGGGGTAAAAAAAAAGAAACCCCAAACAAAAAACATTGCAGTTAGGAGGCCTGGTGCATGGCATTGTTGAGGGAACTTCTCATATTCTGCATCAATTTACTATTGTATTAGTGGTACTAGTAACAGCTCAGTGATGGAAGACCTTTTAAAAGCCTAGACAGATTGACCTCCAGAAGGTACTCCAGCTAAGGTAGAAATCAATTTATAAAATGAAGTGAAAGAAGTTCTGCTTTTGGAGCTTGCTGTTCACTGGTCAGAATACCACCAGCTAGTCTGATCCAGAAAACCAGGAGACATGTAGAACAGAAAACCATGTATGTGCCTTCTGGCTTTTTGGGTACATAAGACAAAAATTGTTGCTAGTGCAGAGGCTATTGCAGAAGCTGTGAATCTTCCTCTCTGATTTATGGTCTGTCAAGACATGCCAATTTAATGAAAGCAAAATACTTCTTTTGGAGTTTGTTGTGTTTCTGCAGTTTATTACTACAACAACTGGATTGTGTACTAAGTATCCTATTTTCTACTTAGGAAAAAAATGCAGATTATAATGGAATGTTCTGATGGCACTGAAATTAACACAGTGATAAAAGCAACCCTTTGGGCTCTCCATAAGAAATTTAATGTTTTTTCTTATTTCATTTTACAGTTTGATTCCCACCCCTCTTGATGAGCTTTGCTTCTGGCCTCTGGCATTATATTTTTATTGGGGATGTTTCCAAACTCAGTTATAGAATTAACAGATAAAAGACCATCTTCTAGATGGTTGATTAATACATCTTGTCTTGTATGTTTCTTTAGTGGATAAAACTCCATAAAATCACAGTTGCCATGTTGCAGAAAGGAACAGGCAATAGTCCACTTCACTTTGAAATTCTAATTCTACATTAGTTTTGGCTTTTATTGCCAGCAAAGTATAAACATTTTTCAAACGAATTTTTAAAATAGGAACAGTCTTTTTTATAAGTAGTAGATATAGCATCTTTTTAAACCTATTGAAGCCCCATTCTTCCACCTGACAAGCTCTGCGGATTCACACATTCTACGTGTCCTGAAAGCTGAACATATTTTGAGGCAGCCTTCTGCTGCAAACTGAAAGTGAAAACTCCTGGTGATGGGATCAAAGCCAGAGAGAAAAAAGCAACACAGAGAAGTATCTAAAAAACCAATAGCAAATCTGAGGCCAAAATACAGTCAGCAACAAAGCTGTACAGTGCCCTGCAGTCGGAACTGAGATTTGGTGTCCCTCCATTTTTGCGGAAACATAAGGAAGGCCCTAAATTTGAAAATGAGATAAGGTGCATTGAGCAATTCATGTTACAGCAAATGTCTGCTTCTAATAAAAACACACCCCTCTGTGCACAAAGACCAAGTGAACAGGCAGGTGATTTATGTCTTCCTGCACACCCTGAAACCTGCCTGACACACAAGCTACACAGTAGGGGATGTGTACAACTCGCTACCCTCCCAGATCTAGAGGGTTCACTCTACCTTACCTATGCCCTGCAGTAGGATCACAAAGACCTGGCATGGCAGAATCTAAAAACATGTTTAGAACAGCAAAACAAATCGAGCAGACTAAACCAAACTTAGTAAATTTAAACAGACAAAACAAAAACAACAAAGAAAAGGAGCTTTGGAAAAAATCTGGGACAAAACAATTGTGCTTTATTGGAAAAAGAGAAGCTTTCTCTTTATCCAAACTATAGTGCACTAAAAAAAAAAAAAACAATATTTATCACACGGTGATTATTATATCTGCAGTATTACCCCTTTTTTCCATTTCTGAAGCCATAAACTGGATTATAAAGATGAAGTAGTTGTGGGACAGCAACTAACAAATGAGGAGTATAGCACTTTCTAAATGCCAGTTCCTGTTCCAAAGTTGGAAGAGCTGCATAGTGAAGATGCTTAACTGGGATATGGGAATTTCTTTCGATTGTCTGTTGCTACTTTAAAAACTGGACATAAGGCAGTGAAAGTAATATATGACTCTTTTCCCACCAGAAAGCTTGTAAAACTCTTTCAGAAAAGTTGAAGTCTACTGTAGGAATTTTCTCACCTATGTAGCTCCAGGAGCATCTGCTAGTTAGATTTCAAATGGTGTTTGTTAAAATACAAAACAATCCATGCTGTGAACAGAGAATGTTTTACACTACTGGCTTATTCATGTATACTAGTGGGTGGCTCAACTGTTTAAAGAAGTCAGAAAGAGATGGTAAGAAGGAGCATATATCTGTGCATGCCTACAGTTAGTACTCTCAAATACTCTTCTAAGTATTTCAGATAAGCGTATTTTAATTTATTTATAAACCTCACATACTCTGGAATTTTATTAGTCTGCATTCCACTCCCAGGAACAAGTTCCAAAGAGCTCCAGGAGTACAGAAAAACATAAAGGAGACTGCTGTTTGGGGACTGACTATAGAGGCTATAAAGTTATGGCACTGAATGAGGGCTGGGTGATATCTTCTAATAAAAGAAATTGTCAAGTATAGGAGAGAGCTGTTTGCTTTGCAATTAAAGGCATAATGCAGGAAAATGTGTATGAAAAGTAAATACCTCTGCTGCTGTTAAAAGTAGGGTCTGTACATGAGAGAGACAAGTCACGTAATGTCAGGTAGTAAAAATGGATGCTAAAAATGTAGAAAATAGCATTTGCGGTCACTCTTAGTATGGAGTGAGACTGATCCCAGGAAGACCCTAAACATTCTGGCTGTTGCCTCTCTCACCTCTGCTGAAATCCACATAACAATTTAAACCAAAACATAAGGTACTTCCTGTACCTTGAAGACATATTAGATATCTAAAATGAAAGAAAGAATTACCTATAGTCTCTGCAGCATTTCCACACGTGAATTTCTCTCTGAGCCAGCTGTGAAACTTCCAAACCTGCATTTACTTCTCAGTATGCACTCAGTAGAATGGTAGAATTCCTTACCCAATGATGGAAAAATAACTGCTGCTCATTTTGCTCAGCTCAAACATTCAGGCTACAGCATTATTTTCTTTGTCATATTTGAAGAGCAGTGACAAGTATGCTGTAACTGTTATTTGAAAGAACAATCTATATGGCTGTATCTACCCTTCTTCAGAAGCAATGCCACATTTACCACAATGCCATTCTTCCATACCTTATTGCAAATATTTCACTCTGAAACTGTTCTGAAGTCGTTAAAACCCATGAGTCAAAGAACTTGAATTCGGTAAATGGTAACTTGATCCAAGATACCTGCCATTCCAAGAGCTATCTATGAGAAACCTGGCACTTGGCTTTGTACAAGGTTATTATGCACATTGAGAAGCACTGAGACTTCAGCATTCCCATAGCTACCATATGGAGCAATGGCATTGGAAAGAGAAGTAGCCTTTGCTCTCTGAGAGTACATCTGCCTGCAGAACGCTGCCTGGTTTGTGTCTACCACATGCACAAAGCATCCAGTAAATTTGGCAGGATTTACAAACTCTTTTGGTATTTGGTGACTTCAAGATGAATTCATGTTAATTTGTTGTCCCTTCTGAATAGCTGTCAGTTCTTGGATATAGTTCTGTTTTTGCAGAAACTTTGCAAGAGGATGCCTATATTTCAGAAGCAAAAGGTAGACTAAACAAACTAAAATCAGTCTCTTATCTTGGAAATTATATGCTCAGCACAGAATTCAGCTCTGCTGCACAGTTCCATATTAGAGAACAAACTGGTCTTTAATTTATTTAGATGAAAACATATCAAATATCAATTCATTAACTGATCACTGGCAAGGGAGAGCAAATGAGAACTAAACTAGTATTTGCCCTAGATAAAGAAGAAAATGCACCTTCACGTGGTGAGCTGCAGGACATGCTGGCATACAGAAACTCCCTTCCCTGGTGAGGCTCTTTGGGGACCCAAGTCCTTGTGGTTGAGGCCACAGCGTGCAGATAGTGTGAGACCAGTAGTGGTCCCCTGGCACACTGGGTCTTGAGCATCTTGGGATCGGAATGCAGCCCAAAGCGGGTGGTAAATTCCATCTAAGGATAAATACCAGCATGTGACTGATAGCCAACATGTACTATAAGAGAAAGGTGAAAAGAACTTTGAAGAATGGTAAATGCTCCATCCCTGTCAGTGTTCAAGGCTGGGCTGGAGAGAGCTTTGGGAGGCATGGTCTAGTGCTAGGTGTCCACAGCAGGGGGGTTGGAACTGGATGATTTTAAGGTCCTTTCCAACACAATCTATTTTATGAATCTATGATTCTACTACTACCTAAAAATAAATAAAATATCCTCTTAGCATAATCTACTTTAAAAACTAAATATCATTTTTAGGTTATTAGAGCTGCTACAGTCTGTAGCATGCATGCACAGAGCTCCCATGAATTTTGAGAAAAGGGAGCTGCAGTTAGATGTACTTGAGTATTTTGATATGTTTCTGCAGTACTGGATGCAGCTCCTCATTAGCTGCCACATTATCTACAACCTGTTTCAGTAACTTGCAAAAAATGCTGCTCACAAGATCATGGCATTAATAACTAAACTCTGAGTTTCAGAGCTGATCACTCAGCTCACTGTCAGCTCCTGCCTCCAGCCACTGCCTGCATGTTTTCCGTTTAGACTGAGCTGACAGGAGCAATGGTTGTGTCTGCTACTCTTTGCAAACCACCTATCACAATTTGGGGATAAGTCTGACCATTAGTTACTCACCATAAAGAGCTAAAATTACCATCTTTCATCCTAAAGTATTTTTTAAAAAGGAGCTTCAGATCCCATGGGAGATTGCAAGAAGGAAGTTTCCCTGCAAGAAACTAAAAAAAAAAAAACCACATCTTTTTTTTGCATTATTATTTGGCCTTTTCTCAATATCTACGCATACCAAAGCTTTTCATGAGAAGAAGAAACTGAGGCATAGGTATTCTGGCCAGCACATGATGCAGAGCTGCAGCCCCTGTGTGCTGCTTCTATCCAGTCCCCACTGACTCCACCCCTGACCCAAGAAACCTGCATTCTATTACCGGCTTTGGCAAAGCCTTTGTGCAAGGGCTTTGCTCATATGAAAAACTCCAGTGAGTCAAACAGCAGGACTTTCCTGTGCCATGATTGTTTCCATCCCAGGGGGCTGACTTTAGAGTTTCAGGAAGCTCAAAGGAAGAGGAGCATTGGGATGCCAGAGGGGGGCCACAAGGATAAGGGGGCTTGAGCAGCTCCTGTACGAAGACAGGCTGAGAAAGCTGAGGCTGTTCAGCCCGGAGAAGGAAAGACTGCATGGAGATCTCTTAGCAGCCTTCCAGTATCTGAAGGGAGGCCTACAAGGATGGTGGAAAGGAACTTTTCATCAAGGACTGTAGTGATAGCGCATGGGAGAATGGGTTCAATCTTAAACAGGGGAATCTGAGGTTAGATATAATGAAGAAGTTCTTTACTGTGAGGGTGGTAAGGCATTGGAACAGGTTGCCCAAGGAAGTGGTAAATGCTCCATCCCTGCTGTGTTCAAGGCCAGGTTGGACAGAGCCTTGGGCAACATGGTCTAGTGTGAGGTCTCCCTGTCCATGGCAGGCGGGTTGGAACTAGACGATCTTAAGGTCCTTTCCATCCCTAACTATTTTATGATTCTATGATTGATTCTATGCTGGGAGATGGGCAACCTCAGCTTTAAAGAAGTAGATAACGGAAACATTAATAATTTACTTTTCAGGTTCTGGAACTGTAAATCGGGTGGAGTTTCACCATGAAAGACAGTAATGCCTTATCCCTGGCAGCATTCAAAGCCAGGCTGGATGGGGCTTGGAGCAGTCTGGTCTAGCAGAAGGTGTCCCTCTGCATGGTTGGAACTGGATGATATTTAGGGTCCTTTTCAACCCAAACCATTCCATGATTCTGTGATTCCACATCAAGGAATGAATTTGTTGGTAATAGATAGATATTGATCAAAGTAGAGAAAGAGACTATATTCTCTTTGAGAGCATTTTACTTTCTGACTAGTGAATTTCTGAGTGAAAATTAGATGGAACTTTACTTTCAATAAATTGCAATTTTGCTTTTCCATCCTTCAAAGAAAACTATGATCGCTGGAAAGTTGCCTGCAACAATATAATCATGAAAATGAGATAGAAAAGGGATCTCAAGAGATTCTCTATTCCAATACTTTGCTTCAAAGTAGGAGAAACATGTTCTCATTGCTCATTTCAGATGTTTATCTTGCATTTTTAGTAAAATGCATGGTGGGATAAGAGTTCAGGGAGAACAGCAGAAAGAAACACTCTTTTCAGACTCTGTCCAAGAACTGAATTACAGGAGGCACTTCACTAAATATTCACTCTTTAGAAGTGTCTGTGTAGTGAAATATGAAGTTCATGTCTTAATGCTAGTTGCAACTGCAGTGCTCAGTTGAACCATTTGTTTACCACTTGAAATTATTCATTACTAAAGATAAGGCTCAATTTCTCCACTTCATTGCACTTTTCTGAGCAAAGACTATGTGATATTCACTATATAGATGGCTACAGAAATTGAAAGGCAGAAAAAACAGGCCTTGAGGATCTAAGATCAAAGTGGAAGAAGAAAGTCACAAACCCCCTTTTTCTGAATCTATTTGTGGGGAGAAGGACAGGAAGGAAATGTTCATTTTTTCACTTCATTCCTTTCTTTCAGAAGACAAACAGCTGTGTTAGCTATTGCTTCTTCCAGCTTGGTAACAGCGCGCTTCATTGGTTGGTATGTTACTACTCACTGTCTTCTGGGCTCAGAAGAAGTAGGTTACCTTCAATGTCTTCCACACCCTGCATTGTTTGAGACTTAAAATTTCATCCATCTATTTTAAAAAAATGAAATAAAAAACCACCAAGCCTTCTGAAACTGTTATCTCTGGGATTTTCTTTTTTAAGTTAGCCATGCACCCACAAAAATTTAAAACCAGTAAAAACAATTGTGTTGTCTTTAATCAGAAAGCTAATACGCACCTGAGTGGTGCTCCCACAGAATCCAAAAAAAGTTGTACTTAATCCTTTTTCTTCATGGTTGAATATATGCGTTTGTAATTGTTGATATATCTGAATCCCAACAAACATGCTCATAGCTCACTAGCCAAAATGCAGTACTTTAACAGTCAGATAGCCCATCTCTTACTCTAAGATTTATCTATAACCAAGTGTGTCACCCTTCGTCATAGGCCTGGACTGGAAAAGAACTTGCTAAGCTGTGTGGGTTTTGGAAATACAGTACTTTCCATGAGCCTTATTTCACCTGTGTTAGTATTATTGGTGTCAAATAGCTGGCAAGTGAACCAATAAGGTATAACTAAACGAGTACCTTAAAAAATGCCAACAATATTGAAGTGAGACTAACAAATATCTATAAAACCAAAAAATATATGTTCTGCCTCCTTTTCTCATCAAATTAAGAAAAAAAGGCATGGAAAGAGATGTGTTTAGACAGGGGAAAAGTTTGTGACATTTCCCACTGAAATATAAATGCTAAGTAAAATCAGTCAAGCAAAAGGGAATTTATTGCATGTTACACATTTAAAGTGATACTATTTGAATAAGTGCTGCTAACTCCAGTAGGCAAGAGTGAAACCTTACTACTTCTCTACTACTCAATGAAGCAGTGACAAAGCTTTCAATGTGATATCTGATGCATGTCCAGCTAACAGATCTATATATATATCAGCCTATTAGCAGTTTAACACTATTCCAATTCACTTTGAGTCTCAGTGAAGCTGTTTATTTTCAGTCTATGACTGCATAATTTGTATAAAAGTCAATGGAAGCAGTTGAGACCTGCCAAAAGCCTGGCCTAAAGTTTCTTAGTCTTAGCTATTGTGGTAAGAAATCCATCCTTATCAGTAAGTAGACAGCAGGAAAAAAGCAAAACCAAGCAAACAAACAAAACAAACAAAAAAAATCACAAAACCCTGACATCATACAATGACTATGTTTAATCAGAAGCACAAATAAGGTAACTTTCCAGCCAAAGATGCATCATTAATTACATAGTGACAGATTAAGGACTAGGATATCACAAACTGTTTTTAAATAATCCAGTCTCCCAACATGGACCCAGCATACCTTCCTCCTGCCAATGTTTTTGCAGAGGTAATTGGGTAATTATTGACAGCCCAGGCCAATAGTAACTTAAAAAACTGTCTTTATTTCTGCAATGCAAAGCCTCACCAAGCAGTATCAGATCTTTGGAAAACAGGGTAGTAAGAGCATACCAACAGGATGAAAAAATTCTCATAACAAAAATGTGTAGGAGTAACTGTTTACCCCAGCAGCAGCTCTGTGTTGCTGGGAGTAGGCAAACACAGAGACCACCTTTTTGAAGGGATTTGCAGCTTGCCTTTCTTTGAACAAATGTAATTCGCACCTTATCTGTCCATCTGCAGGATAATGCCCAAAGCTGATCTGTGCTTGATGTGCAAATGATAGGTCTATCATTTGCATGCACAAGTAATATGCAGAGACCCATTTGCACTTACATATGTAGAAGATGACATTTAAAAAACTGGCTCCTAGAATCATTCCTTCTGTGAATGTTATGCAGCCATCTGTACAAAAGTAGCAACAAAATACTTTGCCATCAGCAGAGTGTTATCCTTTCAGATATGGCTGGTTGAGAGGTGGTTTTTATCCAAACTTCATTTCAACAGAAAACTGCTTTTTCGACTAATACAATTTTTCAACATAATGTTAAATATGCTGTTGGTTTTGTGTTGAATCCTTCCTTTTCTCACCATTGCCAAATCTGATTGATCCGATAGATGCTAAGCATGTTCATGCCCTGGGACTTTAGTTTTCTCTCTGGTACTATGATCAGGGATACTTGTGACACTTTCTAGCAGCTCAGTAAAAGAAGTGTAATCTCTTGAAGGACTGTAGCTTATGAAAAGTAACATTACCTCAGATAACACCACAGCATTTGGGGAAAAAAATATAAGAAAAAAAAATCAGGATTCTTTTTCTTATCCCACTTCCAAAAGCATTTATAACAAAAAAAAAAAAAAAGGAAGAATTTTCTATCCAGTCCATTTCAGTAAAATCTGAAAATCCAAAAATGGCACATCATTCTTCAGGTGGGAACTGTGCCAGGACAAAGGGACAGAGAAAATTATTGTGGCAAATGGTCAAAAACATTTATTTGCACTAGGCAAATGTTAAGTCAGCTGCTCAAACTAGGTACAAACCAGTCAGCACTCTGTTTTCAATGCAGTATGTTGCCATATGCAGTATGTCCAATGGAGGGGATGAACAAAGAATGCATTGAGAAAGGCATGAAGGGCAGGACCTTGGACAATAATAACCACATATAGAATCGATGGGTCATGCACTACACAAAATGTTCAGTATGCTAATCTATCAGCAGATACACTGTTGAGATTCTGCAGTGTGCCCAGCTGCAGATACTAAATGTGCATCCTACATATTAGATTACATCTGACTCAAATAACCTAAATACAGGTGATGGCCAATGGGAGATCCCATCAGAGAGTCATGAAAACAAAGAGTGTGGCAATTTTCCAAAATCTGCTGAAACAGCACACATGCCAGGACAGGTGTTCTCTGCCTCCACACACTGTGCAGAGAAGTTAATTAGAAAAGTGGAAGAGTAACTTGTATTTGTCCTAATTATCTGTGTAAATATTCATTCCATGTCATCCTTCCTCAGTATTTCATACGAGACTGAGATCATGTGTGAGCATGTGTATGGAGATCAGAGACATGGATGGGATTTTTTCAGTGAAGCATAATAAGCTTTACATTCTTTCAATATTCTCCTGGGGAAAAAAATGAATAAAAGGCCTTTTACATATTAAATATATATTTAGGACAAATTCTGCTCTCAGTTACACAAATATTGCTATCTGTTGAACCAAACAGAATTTTATTTATGTATTGGGAAAAAAATTACTCTTCCTAAGGAAATGCTGCTGCAAGCCAACACCTTTGAAGAAAGAAATGTTGCATTACACTTTACTTGCAAAACCTCTCTGGAGAGCCAAGGTGCCTGAAAATATCTGTGCTCCCTTTAGAAGGAGATACTTAAAATGTGCTTTTTTTTTCCACCCTTCCTTCACATCTTGCCTTGTTTTTGTAAGAACACTGAAAGTGGGAACAAAGCTTCGGTAATGCATTTTTCTCCTACCCTGCTTCCATAGCATTTTATATACACTTGCTGATAGGGCGAAATGTTGTGCAGGCTGCAAAACAACAAATCAGGATCTAGAAGCCAGTAGACTTGGGAATTTCTTTTTTATACATTTGAAAAATGTATTTTAGTGTCCAGTCCTCAACTAGGAGCTGAAACCTGTAGCATTCGATGTCCGGTCCTCAACTAGGAGCTTAAACTTGTCAGCAATGCTTTTCTTTATTACCAGAAACCTTTCTAAGTCAGGTTTTAGTGAAAAAGAACATGAGGTGGGTGACAACTTTTATGAAGTCTATGTTTAAAGTCATTCCCCCTTCTCTAGGCTGACATCCATATCCATAGAAACTGAGGTAGAAATGGACCATTAGCATCCATGAGTCAATTTAACCTAGTAGCGGTCTTTTCTGTCCCTGAAAGAAGAGTTTGAATTAGTGAAAATGGAAGTTTTAAAAAGACCTCAAAAAAAAAAAAAACCAGAAAAATCTTTAATGTATTTTCTGAACTTGCCACACTGAGTCTATGTGGGATGCATTCACAAAGGCACTCAGAGCCAGCAAGGGAGAAGAGGAAGAGGATGAGAACTCCAGATCATATGCAGCAGCTGGAAGTAACAGCAAAACAAAGGGCAGATGAAACTTTGGCCTTCTAAAGCCCTAAAATTGAAATGTTGATTTAAAATTGCATAAACTTGTTTTTTAAATGGTGACTTGTTAATACCCTTGTTTGAAAACCGAATTCTCAAGTCCCTTTAACAACTGCAACTATACTCTTCAGCAACTCACTTTCCTTGGAAAGGTGCAATTATAGGAGAGATGCAGCTATCAAAATCACAGGGATATTTAGTTACTAATCATATATACTGTGATATGTTGCTTTACCAGCGCAGTTTGCCCTCAAAGACATGAAATAAGGAATTCCAAAGTATCTTCTGCTAAGTGATTGCAGAATGCTGAGCTGAAAGAACACTAGACTTGAGGTATCTTGAGATTATGGTTTAACAGCATGTTACAGATACTGAACCTCACATTTATTTTATTGTGGTGAAACTCCATTACCATTAATGACATTACTCCTGTTTCTAAGCATGAGAAGCTTCCTTTGTGGGAAATCAGGGCAATCAAAACCAGATTTGCAGTGGCTGCTTTCAAGCCTAAGTGCGCATGTGCTCTATTTGCACATTATATCAACCACAATATTCAACTGCCATTTTTGCTCTTGTATCTTTGTGTGCAGTTGAAAGTCTACACATTCTTTCTGGTGTCCGTACCCAGTGCATGAGTCTTTAAAAGTGTCAGCTAGAAGCCTATGCTGCAAATCATTTTTCTGCTTGAAGACAGAGCAGCAACTTTTCTGCACAGCAGTTTGCATGCCTAGCACTCAGTAGCTTCTTCTGTCTTTGGATGAGTTTCACTCCCCTTGCAGATGGTTAAAGGATGAAAATTACAAGCTTAGTATTTTTTTTTTTTTTTAAGAATTCTGCCTGATTTCTACAGTGCATTGATATAAAGGTCAAATTCCACCAGCTTCTGCCAGAGAATTCTCCGAAATTTGTGCTTTTTTCTAAGACACATAATGAAGCTGAATGCTTGCTTAAAAAATGTTTTGTTAATTTATGTTCTTCTGAAATAAGTGTTACCTTTGTAAAGTATTTGTTGATTTCTGTATTTAACTCCATTATTTCAGCATTTACTCTTCAGTACTAGGTTAAGTCGTTTTTTTCAATCTCCAAAGCTCTCAGAAGCGAAAAAGAACATCATGTTCCTGTGGACTGCCCAGGACACATGCTTCACAGCTGTGCCAAATTTGCAGCTGACCAATTGGCCTACGCTGCAAGAAGACTCATTTTCAAAATTTACAATCGTTTTTTTTAATGTGTGCCAGATAGGCCGATTCACTGTGAGGCTTCTTTGATTTTATTGACGTTTAAAGTCTCTTCCAGTTCCCAGTGAAGTCAATGGGTGTCTTTCCAGTCCTTATAGCAGGACTTGGATGAATCTTTCAAGTGAGTAAAACAGTTTCCTGTCACCTATTTTGCCCACTGAAACATTCAAAAGATCATCAACCCCCATTCTGTATCATTTGTAATGGCATTTATCCTGGAATTTAAAGGAATTGCATGATCTTTAAAGGTAGCTACCAAATTAAAGGTGGCAACTGACTTAACAATCAAATTCCTGCTAAGCTGTTAAGCTCTTCATGGATATAGTAATAGTAATGGAGTTAGTTTGTTTGATTTGTTCCATAAATAATGTGCACCTTTTAGACTCCTAAGACCTGCTCACTGAACATGGTGGCTTGTCTTGGTGACAGAAGTGCATGAACAAGCAGGTGTCATGCATTTAATCTAAGATACTGTGAAGTGATTTCACTAGCAGAGTTTTTAAAACAGCGGAAGCGGGCATAATTCAACCATAAAATGTTTTGATTAGCATTTAATGTCTGAAACTATTTCAGATTGAACATTTCAGTTTACAGTGCATTTAAACAGACTTCCAAAAATCAGCATTTGCAAAGATGGAAGCATAAGCCGGAAGACTCCAAGCCCAAATGACATTTGAGTCCATAGCCAACAATAGCTTCCTCTCTGTGGTGTAAAACCAACAGGGCAGCAGCAACATCCGTATTGGTACTTGTATGTGTATGTCAGCATATAAGAACAAAAAGCCTGTATTCTATACGTAATCTGATGCAATTTTTCTCGTGCACGCAAAACAAAGGAAAAAGCAGATGAAAACCAACTGGACAATTTAGGGCTTATTGCTCCAATCACTCACCTAACTATTGTTAGGAAATGATAGAAAATGAAGCTGAATAATTGATTCCCCCAGTTCCTAGGGAAATTCTTTCCAGTAACCTGAAGCAGCATGATACCAGTATGGTATACAGGGAGGAAGGAAGGCGGCAAGATCACTTATTTGCTGAAAAAAAAAGGACTTTCTGGTACCTTACTTTTCTCCCTCTGTTTCAGTGTCATCCTCCATCTCCGGAGTCATTATAAGGAAGCGCACAGAAATTAAAAAGATAAATTGTTACAGGAGAATAAAATAATATTTGCTTTACAGAAAAGTTGGCACACTCCACTTCTCCTATACTTCGGGTGAAAGCTCACAATTACTATTTAAAGCACAGTTGAAGTTATCTCTCTCACAACTTTCAGGTGTCTGAATTCAGGATTGCTTAGGACCCTAGATTCCTTGATTTGTTAGATTTTCAAGCATGTTATTAGACACCGGACTGTTCACTCCAGAAAGCTGTTGGAGTAAGACTCCTGAAAACAAAAAGAGAAAGTTGCTCTTTGTAGGCACAAAGAAATGTGATTTGTCTGAAGTGAGCTAAATTAGGGCTACTTGTTAAGAAAGATTTTGAGTATTGATGTCTACAGTAACATGAAATGCTACAGTAAATCAAGAGCGGGAGAACCCCTTACAATGCTACTGCTCAAGGCACTTGAGAATAGGCTATTCTGGTGAAGAGCATGAACTGGAAGTATAATCCACCCCTACTTTCACCACAGTCTAATATCATTGAAAGTGCATTGTTAGAAAAACTGATAAAAGGTACAAAAAGTTTTTCTACATTTCTGTTAAAAGAAGAGAAATTCTATAAAATCAGTTAAGAGAGTCACTAAATCTAAAACTTGGCAATTATGGAAGATGTGACGTTAGACATTGAGAAAAAAGGAAGAACAGACTTTCCTCAAAAAAAAAAAAAAAAAGAGAACGAAAGCATAAAAATCTATGTCACTGCAAACACGAACTTTGATGGTCTTCTTTCTAGAATAGTTTCAATTTTCAGATGTATTGCTTCCCAAATAGAAAACAAAGAAGTCAGTCATAGAGAACTGACCAGATCATGCTACCTCAAATGAAATGAGAAGACCAAACCTAGGAAAAGCAAAAGCCCAATAGCTTCCAAGGCATCTTGGAGTCACACAAGGGTGTTGAACCTATTTTCTATTTCCTTTGGTTTTGCTTTCCTCAGTCCCATCACACTAATCTCCACTCCTGCCCTTGCCCCACCTGGACAAAAGATGACTACAATAAGCAGGACTGAGAAATGACTTTGCATGAACCACTGCCTCTGGGTTTATGAATAGTCTGGATTTTGTCACTGTACCAGGAACGCAAAATATGAAAAGAATGGAAATCTGCCTCAGCTACTGGATTTAGTCCAGTGGCTAGCTGAGGTAGCAGTCATTATTTATATTTCAATATGATTTAGAAGGTTTGTGTGGTCCAAAGTTTCACAAACTTAGGTGCTATGTAAGCACACACAGATGCATCCTGTCCTCAAGGCAGGAATTGTAAGGTAAAATGAATGTCTGGAGCATCTGGTAAGGAGTGAGCTGAAAGAGAACAGAGAGGCAGCAGCTGGAACATGTGCCAAAGAAATGGGCTGAGAAACAGGTCTCAAGTCACTATTTCTGCCTAAGACATTAACGGCCACTTCACTTAGACAGCTGATCCTGTTCATAGGCTTAGCAGCATATTTAGTCATTTCACCTCCTTGTCTGGACAAAAGAGAGGCTCATACAGGGGGAGAATGTGATCATAAAAACTGCAGAGTGTGAGAGTGATACAGGCAGAGTGGATGTGCATGTACATGTGTGATGGCGAAGTGGTCATATTTCTTGGGTTTTGCTAGAAAGATTTCTTTCCTGTTCCCTGCATTTCTTTACTGACCACCATAACAGCAGTACCAGAGGTCTATCAGGGGCAGTACTTCAAATTAATTACCCTCTGTATGCTGTGTTTCCTTGGGTGAGTTAGGTAGTAGGTCTAGTACCAAGAGGCTTTACTATTTCTTGGAAACACATGTGGGAGGGTGATTCTGAGCTGCACACCTGGCAAAAAGCTGAGACTGCCGGAGCTGAATAGGGCTTCATTATTTTCTGCCTGCTAGCTACACCCATGAAAAGGGAGGCTGCCTAAAAACATCCTTAGGGCATTATACCAGGGAGCGCTAGTGGTGAGAACAGAACATAGATCTGAGCCTACAGTCATCAGGTCTGCACCTAAAAGTCGCGCTGTTGATCGTTAAATGGAAGCATGAACCCAATTGCAGGGCAAAGGGAAATGGCCCTAGAATACAACAGTCTCTTCTGAAATCTTAGCTGAAGTAGAACTTCATGCTTACATTGATCACAAAATCTGCTTTTTAGGAATATTTATTAAAAATGAGCCAAATTTCTCTCTGAGCTTATTTGTAACAATGGACTTTTGAATTCTACAACAAAAGCAGATAGATGATCAGTTAATAAATGAATGGTTATGGTTCTGACATAATACTCGGTTCCACATGGACTAGCAATTTGCTTGGAAAGTGGCAGATAAAAATCTTAGACACAGAAGAGGAAATTGTTAGTTCCTTGCTCAATTATTTTTACTTTCAACACTGCCTCAGATAATATCCATACATTGTCCACTGAAGAACTGCAGCTCCCTTGCTCACAGATAAGAATATCCATAGCCAAGATGTTCTCATGAAAGATTGAAAGTCCTTCCCGTATCAACAACAAATTAGTCATTCATTTTCACACTGTTGCACCCTGGAATCAGAAAAATATAAATTATTAAGTATTCTTAGATTCCATTTAAAAAAGCAACTATTTTAGTTAATTGCTAATTTGAGCATAGCTTAAAAACAGATGATAAAATGAACTGCAAATCTTAGGTACTCAAGTATATAAAGTGGATTCTACCAGGAACAATATTAGTACTTAGCAGGGAGATTTGCAGAATAATTTTCCACAGGAATAACTCTTTATATTAAAAAAAAAAAAAAAAAGTTGCTGAAGACTTAATTTTCCTACATGTCAGTATAAAAATGGATGTAGGATACTATTTCTGTGTTATATATTGCTTTTAACTAAGACCACATTTTGTTCCCTCCTATAGCAGAGAGTACTTTTATTGGTATATACAGGAATATGGTTACATGCCGTTGTGACTATTTAAGAAACCTGTGTGGTAACCTAATGATGAAATCCAATGAAATCTTATCTATTGACAAGATGAATGATTATGACAAGAATATCGCTGTTCTCCCTTTAACCCTGAACCACAAAGTCTCTGTTGACTGCTCACCTGTCCCCAGACAGAGTTTCATACTCTCCAGCCTATCCCTAACATAAATAGCAACTCCC
>JAOEHY010032158.1:0-15972 GCA_025447955.1 Psilopsiagon aurifrons
AGCCCAGCGCCCAGAGACCTGCCCATCACCGGGTGCTTGTTCCCCCCGGCAGCAGCCGCGTCCCCTCTGCTGAGCCCCCCGCCCCTTCCCCGGGCCGCCATCCGCTGGGGGATGCTGCCGGCTCGCCCCGGGGCTGAGGACACGGCCGGGGGGGCGGTGTCAGGGGGGTCTGGGGCACCCTGCCCTGGCTCCTGCGGTGAGGAGATGAAGCAGGGGGTGAGGAGCCCCTGTTGGGGTGTGTACCAGCAGCCTCTTTTGGTGCTGGAGGGGCTCATGTCTCCTCTGGCTTGGGTCATAGGAGCACCCAGCCCATCTGACACGGATGGGGCGCTGGGCAAGGTGTCCCATGAGCCGGGGGGGTCATGGTGGGGAGGAACTGACGGTAGCAGGTGCAAACAAAACCTTCTCCCCTCCAATTCACTCCCATTCCCCGCGAACCTCGCTCCAGGTGTGCTGTTCACCCCTCCCCATCGCGCCTCTCCCTAGCCTAGTGGGAGAGCTAATGAATGGTTTGGGGTTTCTACGGGACTTTACAAAGGCAGCGTCTGGGCTTAGAGGTCCATCCCGGCATGTCCGGGCGGGGTTTGGGCAGCAGTGAGTCCCTAAGGGCCCTGCTGGGGGTTGTGGCTGGTCAGGATCCCTGGGAACCCGGGACGGGTGCCTCCCGTCGGGCATCGCGGGGTGAGCGCCGCCGCCCACCTTGCAGAAAATGCCGGGGGCAGAGGAGGGAGCAGGTCCCTGCCTTGAGCCCCTGCCTCAGTGCCTCACTGCTGCTCCCAGGGGAGCCTGCCCCGGCCCACTTCCCTCCGGCGCAGTCGTGCCCAGCAGGAGCCTCCGAGGGAATGACCTGACCCCCCGCCCCGGGGAGGGCATCTTAGGGGTTGGCATCCTTGGGGCTGCACTGTGGGCTCAGGGTGGCTCTGGGCATGGGTCTACCACTCCAGCCCAAGCTGGCTCCTGGGACCTGCTGGCCACAGCTGCCCTAGCCTGGCACTGCTAGCCTGGGCCCCTCCCTGCGTGTCTCCCTTAGGTGCTTGGGTGTCCAGCCCCTGCTGCCCCAGCGCGTTTGTTTGGTGGAGAAATACCAAAGGGTCCTGATGGTGCCTGAGCATTCGAGGCATTGGTGCTTTCATTCCTTTCCGGCCATCTCCAAGTAAACACAGGGAAATAGGAATTTGCTGTCTTCTTCCGTTAAATAAACCTTTTTGTGTGGGGGTGGGAAGGGCTCGGCCCCTTGGATGTCTTTATGTCTTTCCTTGTGTGAATCTTTTCCTTTTTAAGCAGAAAATGGCGTGTCCACCCAGCCAGCTGGGCACTGGCCCGGGGTCAGTCACCCAGGCCGGGCTGTGCCAGGAGTGAGGCACCCGCAGTGCCTGTGCTTTCTCTCTCCCCATGTGCTGTGGGACTTGGTCTCTCAGTGGTGTGGGGGGGGGGAGAGCAGAGCTGTACCCTGTGTGCTGGCTCTCTCTCTCCCCAGGTGGGTTTCTGTAGATGTAGTGGTCCATGTCCAGGTCTGTGCTGCTCCTTTTCTTCCCTGTCCCCGCACCCCCACCCCGGGGCACTTTGCCCTATGAGTAGAGGGGAGGCAGGTTCCCAGCAGCGGGGTAGCAGAAGCCCCCATCACACATCTCCCACAGGGACTGTGTGGTCCCCACTGCCCCTGAGAGAGACCAGGGGATGAATAGGAATGGGACCAAGCCAGAAACTTCTCTGTGCTTGGAGCTGCGATAGGCTGGAGCGTGTCCTTGCTGACGTCTTGAGCTTTCCTGCCCAGGCTCCAGCAGATAAACACGGGTCCGTTTATTTAATGCATAGGAACTGTGTGCAACCTCTGAGCTGTCTGTTCAGGACACGGCTCCTGGGTTTTGTCCTGACAGGCAGCATGGTTAGGTAGGAAGGGCAATGGGAGCACCGCGCCCGGGGTTTGGTAGCGCTTGTGAACTCCCTGGCTGGCCCGAAGCTTAGCAGGGAGGTGATTCATAAAGCCCCGCTTGTTCGGGAGCGCTCCTCGCCTGCGCTGAATGAACGCTGGCAACTCCGAACTTCTCAAATGCCTGGGATTGCAGCCCAGGTCATGTGTGAGAAATGTCACCACGTCCGTTCCCGGCCCCGCGCCGCGTCTGACCAACACCAACCGTCCTGGGTACCGATGGAAAACTCATTTCCAGCCTGCCTGTTGCTTCATGCTCCCTGGAAAAATCCAGCGGGCTCCTCCCTGCGCAGTTGGGAGGATGTGGGCGTTTCCTGAGCTACAGAATGAGCTTTTTTGCTTTAAAAAGCGCAGGGAAATATAAAAATAGTTTGCTGGCTTTTTCTCTATTTTCGTAAGGCAGGCCGAGGGCTGGGACATTGTTTCCAGGAGCGGCTGGGGAGGCTGGAGGGATGCAGTGAATGTTTAACCGGTGGAGCAGCGCTGCCAGGGGCTGTGGGGCCGGTTCCCATCCTGCGCTGGCAGGTGGCGGCGCGGTAGATTTGGGTTATCTCTGGTGGCAGGAAGCGCCGGAGGGACCGGAGTCTCCTGAAACCAAACAGCCGCACGTTTCCCCGGCTCCCTTTCGCACCATGAGCCTTAAATGAGTTTTGCAGGGTCACCGGGAGCCCTGGCCAAGCCTTTCCACCCCCCGTCCTCTCTTCCCAGGGAACTGCGGGGGATCGTGGCGGCGGGGGGTTTCCTGTTTTCCTATCCCATCGTGAGGGAGCAGCGAGCACACGTGCAGTGGGGCAGGCCAGTGGGCGGCTTGCAGGGAGCCCTGTGCACATGCTGGGGTGTCTGGGGGGTGGCAGGAGGTGCTGCACTGCTTGTTTTGGGAAGGGGTATCCCAGTAACACGTGGGAATCACTCGGCAGCCCCAGGGCTTGTCACGGTGTGTGTGCAGCTGGAGCAGCAAAGCTCTGGGAACAGTTTGTGGAGTGCTTAAGGGGCAGCAAGGACATGGACACATCCAGCTGGGAAGCAAGGAGGGTCCAAGCTTAGCATGCTCCTGACCCCGCTGTCACACTGATGTCCTGAGCGTGCTGCAGGAGAGGGATGCAGCAGCACATAGGGTGCTGGGTGCTCTCCCTGCAGAGCTCTGCCTCAGCAGGTCAGTCCTGCAGAAATTCAAGCTGCAGAAGCCACTCTGCAATTAATAAGTAACTGCTGCCCTTGACTCCGGGCACTGCCTGTTGGGAGACGGTGGCCGGGCAGAGAGGCAGGAGGGGCTTTATTTCTATTACATCCATCCCTAACAAAGGAAGCAGCTCTTCAGGCGCAGCCATAGCGTTCATCACGTCAGTGTCGGCGCGGCCTCTGGCTTGCCAGCACAAAGGCTGGACGGGCTCCCTGGGTAACTGCCTGCTCCTGTATCTCGGGGCAGCTGCTCTTGGCGTGTGCGTGGACCTAGCAGAGAGGTAACTAAAGATGCACCAGTTCCCTGCTTCCCACGCACGGCCCTGCTGGGGAGGGGATGCCTCTGTGGGAAGCTGTAGGATGAGCTGATTAGCATTAGCTTTTCCCTCAGGAAAATAGAGCTATAGAAAATTACCTGTGGGAGGGCGGAATGGGATGGGGTGAGGTCTCAGCCCCTTTGCTCTCACGCACCCTCAGTTTTGCTAGAGCTGCTGGTGCTCCTGCACAGTGTGGTGCTGGCATCTTGTGTGCATGTTGATGAGCAGATGCCTGCCTTGCAGGAAGCTGGATCTCGGCTGCTGTGGGACACAGGGATCCATGTAGATGTGCTTGCAAGGGTTGTGCCAGGGGTTTGTGCTGGCCAGCTGGACACTCTGCTCTCCCCATGCCTGTGGGGAGCAGTGCTGCTCCTGGGGCTGGATGGGGCAGAGGCTTGGGGCTAGCAAGCAGCTCTCTGCAAGCCTGGCTGGTCCTCAGTGACCCTGGTGTCTGGTTTATGGAGCTCTGCACCCGCATCTCAGGTCCCAGGTCTTGGGCAGAGCTCCTTGTGTCCCTGTCCTCCCCCACTGTGCCTGGCAGGAGCACAGAGATGGGGAGAGGTGAGGTGATGGGATTGGAAAGGAAAGACAAGGAAAGGCGGAGCATGAATGCACAAGTGACAGGTAATGGAAAATCTGTCACTGAAATGTTGCAATCAAATATGAGCCTGGAGCATGTGCTGCGGTGCCACTTGTGGCTGTGATGTGGTGGTGGTCCCCATTGCTCTAGTCAGTGTGCTGGGTGGCCCTAAAGCAACCAGGGAAGTGATGGTGGGGACAGGTCCTGGCATGAGGAGGGGAGAGCTCCCCCACCAGCCTGTCATGCACTTGCTGTGGGGAGTGTTGTGCTGTGCTCCCCAGGGAGGTCCTGAGCATCCTCTCCTGCTGCTGTCTCTGTTCACACTGTGTTGCGCAAAGCCCTGGGCCTACCCTGGTCAGATCTGGTTGTGCCGTGCAGCTGTGGGAAGCCGTCAGGGCGGGGAGGTGAGGAGCTGTGGAGCTGGAGGGGCACTTGGACAGGCCTGGCTGCTCCAGCAGAGTCCTGCTCTTGCTGACACCGGCCAGGAAACTGTCTGATCCTCCCGACAACGCTGTTGGCAAGAGATGGTATCTCAGCATGCAGGAGGAACACCCTGCTCTGGACCAGCGATTACACAGGGAGGGGTTTTACTTGTGTGCAGCCCATACTCTGGCTCCCTGCTGGCTGCTCTGCTCCTCACCATGCAGAAGGGCGAGAGGAGGGCTGCAAGCTGCCTCTATTCCTGCTGCCGGTCACGGGTCCTGCCTGCAATGCCTCATAGCAAGAAAGCAGGAGGTTTCTCGGGCTCAGTCCTGGCTGAACCCAGTGCCTGGCAAGAGACACCACTGGTCCTCTCTCAGCACAGCCACAGTCAAGCTGCCTGGCCTCAGAGCTGATGAGATGCATCCCATGTGGATGCTACTTGCTGAAGTACAGCAATCCTATGGAAAATGGAGAGGGACTTGCTGGAGACTGCCCTATGGGCCAGAGCGGGAGGTTGAAGCCCCATGGCCAAGAAAATGCCTGCAGTAGATGAGGTTCTGTCAGCAGAGAGGCAGGGAGCAGCGGGTGGATGGGGGCAATGCTACACATTAGGGCTATGGCTGAAAATCAAGCAACCCTCACTCGTGCCCGAGGGGATCAGCTATGTGGGGACTTGGGTCCTGGGGAAGACCTGTCCTCTCCACTCGGCTGGAAGCAAGGCCCAGGGAAACAGGACCCCTTGCCTGGGATATTCCTTGTTCCTGCTTTTCGTGCCCCGTCTGTGCTCCCTGGTAAGGCTGTACTGAGCTGGCTTTGTTGCACACTTGGAGGGAGCCCAGCAAGCGAGCAGCTCTGGGCCGGAGGGCTTGCCTCGCCTTGCTGTGGGGGAGCTAAATATATACATCTTGGCCAAAAATTTCAGTGTGGTGTAACCGTCAGCACCGGCTGTGTGATGGGGAGAGGAGCTGACTGACTGTGCCCAGGGAGGGCAGGAGGGATGGTGTGGGGGATGTGGGAAGGCAGCACAGACCCTTCCCAGGGGACCAGCAAGGCACCATGGATGATGGTACCGCTGGACATGGCATGGCAGGAAGTTCTCAACCTGCCCATTTGTCTTTTCCATCTCCCAGCCACGCTGCCGGCTGTCTGAGCTCTCGGCTTTGTTTCCAGCCATTTACCAGGCTCCTTTCCCTGCGCTCATCTCTCTTATTCATTCCTTTGTGCCTGTGATTGCTCTGAAGTGCATTTGTGGACAGTCTGACAGCATCTTTATCCTCTAGGGGTGACTGTCGCTGGGTCCCTGTGGGGATTTGGCATCTTTATCACCAGATTTGGTTTCTTTAGCCCTTCCCCACATCCTGCCAGGGCTGTGGTGGAATGGATGTGGCATAGCCCAGCCCTTAGCAGAGAGGCAGCTGCAGCTATGCTTGCTTCTGCTGAATAAGCCTGTGGCTGGAAGCAGCGCTGACGTCAGGCTGTAGAAGTACCTGTGCAAGGGCCTGGAGCTGCCTTAGCACAGCCCCAGCACTGGGGCATGGAGGAGGGATGCTCCCTTCCAACCCTGAAAAGATGCACCCACCTCTGGCCCACGCCAGCTGCCTTGCCCAGGCATGGCGGGTAATTGAGATGAGCCACATCATCTCTGGGGTGGGGCTGCTGCAGAGCTGGGGAGCAGGCTGCCTCAGCAGCCCCCTTGGGTGCTTTCCTGCTCTGTCCTTTCATCTTACCTGGCGCTGGTGGTGTCCCTTGTTGGCATGGGCTGCACCCCCTGCACGGTGCAAATTCACCCCATGGCTATATCCTGTAGCTGGCTGTGTACCCGGCTGTGCCTTCACCTTTCCTCTGCGGGGTCATTTCCCCTGAGGGAGAGGTTTATCGTTGTAGTGCCCACCCACAGTGAGACAGGTAACCCAGGGCAGGCAAAGCCTGCGTTGTGCAACTTTGGCAGAGGCCAAATTCCTGCAGCTGAGTACTCTGCCCTGTGCGGGGGGTGCTGCACGTCTGGTTTAAATTTTGTGGGCTTGAGGGGAGCAAACTTGCTGTGGGCTAAGTGTGTAGGTGCGGGATGCAACAAGCAGGGCAGCATGTGCCTGTTCTTGGTGTGATGCTGAGTGAGCACCTGTCTGTCCCTTCTTGGCATGGCTTAGGACAGTGAGGCATGGTGTTTGGTGGCAGAGGCGGGGTGCAGTGTGACATCTGGCCAAGCAAAGCTTGCTCTGGAGCCCCGTGCCATCCCATTCTCCCTGCGCAGAGCTGGATGGAGCCCAGGTGCTGCTTCACCCCAGGCTGCAGTGCTGATGGTGGGGTGTCCCCCTGGGGTATGCAGGTGTGGAGCAGGGCTCCCCCCAGCAGCTGCCTGGGGGTCTCTGCTTCAGTGGGAGGAAATCCAGAGGCGTCTCTTCTGGAGCTGATGCGGCGATGGAGCAGATGTGGCCGGGTGACAGGAAATCTGGGTGCTGGTGCTTTCTCTTCACGGTGATTTATGGGGCTGCATGGCCACGGGCAGGACGTCACTGCCCTGGAAATGGGCTGAGGTGGCTCCAAGCTGCTTCCTCTGCTTAGCGCGAACAATGCTGCCTGGAAAGCCATCCCGGCTGTGCCGGCCCCAGCCCCGTCCCCTGGGAGCCCTTGTTTGCAGCCAGAGGATGCCTGAGCAGCCTCTGCATGGCATTTCCACCCACGGGCAAGGGGCAGCCCAAAACACAGGGGCTGCCCCTGTGCCCCGGGAGCAGGAAGATTCACGGGCCACCTCCTCCCTTCTGCTCTGTCCCCTGCCAGGGGCTGCAGGTGCCCGCAGAGTTCTTGCTCTGTGTGGCCTTGGCCATCGTGTGTGTGTGTGTGTGTGTTGTCAGGGAGCAGCAGGGATTTACAGCTGCCTGAATTATTACAGCGGGGGGGGGGGGGGGTAAACCGGATTGGGACTTCATCTTACAAGGGCAGGAGGAGCTGGTGTGGGCTGTGGCCCGCTGTAATTGCAGTGGCCTCTGGAAAACATCCGTCAGGAGTTTCCTCCTTGCTTTGCACCTGGGGCAGTGGCAGTGCTGGGCAAACGTGCTATGGGGAGCTGGGGGTGATGCAGCCAAGGCACAGCCTGGCTGTGCATCCGCTGGGACAGAGCTGAGAGCTCTCTGGCCCCAAGCCCCCGCCTCAGCTTTCAGCCCATCATGCTCTGTTTCTCTCCCAGTCTCATGCTCCCTCCACGTGCTTGCCTGGGGATGCTCATGGGGCTCTCGCCTGCACCCTGGTGCGATGACTTCAGCTCTGTCCCCTTACTCTGCCCTCATCTGCCACTGGCCACCGTGCTTTGTGCTGGGGTTGATTTCGTGTGTGGTGAGGGCAGTTGTTGCAGCTTATCTTGGCCCTGTGGCATGCCCCGGATGCAGCTGTTTGCCCTGAGAGGAGGGTGGCTCTGGAAGCCAGGACCTGCCCTCGGGGAGCTCTTGACCCCCATCTTGACCTGCTGCAAACAGGTGACATTTGCTACAGTCCTCTGTGGGAAGAAGGGCTGGGAACGCCACCATCGCGGAGGAGGTCTTGTGGAGCAGGGCCGGCTCTGGTTGCACTTTTATTTGCTTGTTAAATATTTTATTTGGCTCTTCTGATTTAGTTTTACGGTGGCTTTAACAGGATCATGCTGTTTTCCAGCTGTCTTCGCAAATGTTTGTGGGAGATGAAGGGAGAATGGGAATCAGTGGGGGGCACGGGGCAGTGGCCACCCCCCCAGGAGAGAGGGGACAGCATGAGGCCAGGGATGCAGGATGAGGACTGGCAGCCTGCGCTACCTCCCAAGTGCTGCTGGAGATGTGCAGCTCGGGCCAGCCTGAGGAGGTGCATTTGTGTAACCGGTCTCAAAGCAGTTTCCTTACATGAATTTTCCCACTGATGCTTTGAAACTGTTTTCAGTGCCGGCAGCGAGTTGCTCTGCAGGTTCATGGCACTCTGGGGCAATGCAGGGATGGTGCCTGCTCACCCATCTGCACGTCGTGCCTGCTCCTGGGCTGGGCTGTGCTGGGGAGCACCCGCACACCTGGAGACAGGTGTTTTCTGGGGCCAAACATCCACCCTTGGTGGCACTGGAGGCTCTCTGCAGTCCCCTCCTTCTGGCTGGATGCAGGCCTGGGAGCAGGCCTCTGATTGAGGGCTGGAACTCGGGGGAGGCTCCCTGGGGAGCCCAAGAGGCTGGGTGTGTGTGGGGAGGCATGACTAAATGGGTGGGGTGGGCATGGTAACACTAAATATTTGAATGGGAGCAGGGTCAGCCCGGGTAACGCGGTGAGTAAAAATAGATGTAGGGAGTAGAACTGAAAACGCTACTGTTGCTGGATTGGCACGTGGGAAAGAGCATCTGTGCAATGGCAGAGCCAGCACTGGGGGAGGCAGAGGCTGGGGGGGGTTCCCATGCCCATGGCCTGAACAGTGCAGTCCCTGCAGAGCGGCTGATGCAGCTCCCGTCAAGCACAGCCCCCCTGTGGTACGTGGAGCTTGATTTCCCCAGGGGCTTCAGCAGCAGCCGTGCAGTTGCTCACCGCTCTCGTGTGTTCCCTGCAGCCGAGAAGGTGTCCTCCCTGGGCAAGGACTGGCACAAGTTCTGCCTGAAGTGTGAGCGCTGCAACAAGACCCTGACCCCAGGCGGCCACGCTGAGGTAAGAGCCGCTGGGGTGGATGGGGGGGAGCTGTTTTGCCATGCAGGGCGGCCTCGTGGGCTCTCCAGCGCCCAGGGATGGAGAGTCCCAGGAATCGGGCAGGGGCAGGTACCCGGTGCCATGCGGATGGGTTGTCCCTGCAGGACACAAGTGCAGGAGCACACCCCGTGGCTCCAAGTGCTGCTGCTGCTGTGACACGTGGTGCTCAAGAGTTCTTGTGCACAGTCCTGGGCAAGCCACAGAGTGGTGCTGGCACCGCGTGTTATGACCCAGCTGTGCCACCCGGGTGTGGGCTCATCGGCAGCCTGTGGCAGGGCATGCATGCCCTGGCAAGCACTTGAAGCTGCTCTGTGTGCCAAGCAAGCTTGTTTGGGCATCGTGCTGACTTCAGTCATGCAGGAAGTTAGAGCTCGCACCGGAGTGTGGTTAAAAACACCAAAAATCAGGGATGCGCAGGTTGCTGTGATGGTGCAAGCTCAGCACTGGTGCCCTGGGGCTTGTGCTGGAGTGATGCCACCGCAGCTGCTCAGCCCTCAGGGTCATGAGGGTGCCATGCCGGTGGTGGCAGGTGCTCAGGCCTGGGAGCAACTGTTTTTGTTGTGCCATGTCCCTGCGTGGCACGCGGTGCCTGTCATGCCAACGTGTCACCAGCTCTTTAGCAGGGTTTTAGCACACGGCACAGCTGGGAGCCGGTGGCAGGGACAGCACCAGCCCTGGGGGGAGCGGGCCCATCCTGCAGGAAAGATGATGGGGCTGCATGGGTGGCTCTGTGCTTCAGGCTGGGTTAACCCAGGGGGATTTGCTGTTTCTCCATATAAGGCCAGATTCTGCTTCTGTGGGGATGGCAGCCAAGGCCCCAGCAACTATGCTGGAAGCAGGATTTGTCCCTTCCCTGTTTTTTCTCCCTTCTTTCAAGCCAGTGTGTCCGGCTGGGTTGGAAAGGTGTCGCGGGGAGACCAGCTAAATGTTTACCTCCCCCTGGCATGGTAACGCAGCAAGCACACTGATGTTTATGCCTGGCGATGTTTTACAGCTGCCTGCTGCCAGCCTGCTGCCTGCCTGCTCCCCAGCCTTGCCCTGGCTGCTCTCACCCTTGCCTTTGGCATGGGACCACTTTGGGAGGCGAGGAAAGGGACATGGCTTCTGCTCAGCTACCGCCCTGCCACTTTGTGCAAGGCATCCGTGCCTGCAGCAGAGGGGATGGAGGGCAGGAGCACCGGGCAGGAAGCAGGGCTGAGATGCTGAATGGAGCTGAGCAGGCAATGGGATAGGTTCTTGCCTGGGTCTCAGTGTCTTCCACATGGGGCAGTGTGTGTGGTAGCCCTGTTGGCCCCCTGCCCTAGCTACAAAGGCTCTTTCTTTTCTCTTGGACTTGGTTCCTGTTGGCCCATGAGAAATTCCTACAGGGAGCTCTGGGGCTTATCGCCTGTTTCATGCCTTCCTGTGATAAATCACCCCCAGCTGATAGCGGGGCTGATAGCCACGGGGCTGGGACCAGTGCCAGCATGGGGCCCCTGATCTCAGACCAAGGCGAGGGGGAGGCAGAGCTTAGCGGTGGCCATGGTGTTCTGTGTGCCTAGTACCAGCCTGAGTGTGCACAGGATGCTTAACTGGCAAAGTGATACCTGACTGAGTGGCACACGGCCAGGTTGGGGCTTGGAGATGCCTCTCAGCTGGAGTGGCGCAGGGTGCTGGTGCTCCAGCCCTGCTGTAAGGCATGTGCAGAACAGCCAGAGTACTTGATGCAGGCAGAATCATTAAGTGCTCAGGCTGTCACTGGTGGACACTCAAGCTCAGTGCATTTTGGGGTGTAAGCATGGCCATGGTGGTCTCTAAACACCAGTGGGGATGGAAGCGATCCCGAGAGAACCGTGGTCACCACTCAGCATTCTAACACTACCCTCTATCTCCCCAGCATGATGGGAAGCCCTTCTGCCACAAGCCCTGCTACGCCACGCTGTTTGGCCCCAAAGGTAGGTCTGTGCTCTCCTCACGTGGCTGTGACCAGGGCTGCAGGAGGAGCCAGGTTCCTTCATCCCTGCTGGTGGGGAGCTGGGGCCCTGAAAATGCCCCTGGGGCCAGGATAGCATGGGCTGAGCATCAAGCCAGCACTTGCAGTCCCAACCCTGTCATCCCCTTGTGCAGAGGGAGAGCGGATGAGGGAGGGATCCCTTCTGACAGCTGTTCCTTTTTTTATATATTTATAAGCCAAAATCCAGTTCAAACAGAAGGTGGAGTTGCTCTCCCATCACAGATATGGCTGGAGAAAGCCAGGCCAGGACAAAGCAGGATGGGGCTGACATGCAGCAGTGTTTGCAGTGACCCTGTGGCTCAATGGTGCTTGGGGAGGTGGGACTTGGCTGGGGGAAGGATGGAGACTCCAAGTGCTCCCAGACCACAGCAGCCTCTCTCTGCCCCTCTACAGGGGTGAACATTGGTGGTGCTGGATCCTACATCTATGAGAAGCCACAGATTGAGGGGCAGACTGCACCAGGACCCATCGAGCACCCAGTGAAGGTGGAGGAGAGGAAGGTGAACACTGCACCTCCCAAGGGACCCAGCAAAGGTGAGGGGCAGGCAGGACAGGCAGTGTTGGTGGTCGGTGTTTGCTGATGGTGTGGGGGTCCTCCGCAGCCATGTGTCCTGGCTGAGATGTCCCTCCACTTTCCATGCCCATGCTCTCTCTTTTTCCAGCTTCCAGCGTCACCACCTTCACTGGAGAGCCCAACATGTGCCCGCGCTGCGGCAAGAGAGTCTACTTTGGTAAGGCGGCGAGTGGGTACATGCCCTGGGATGGCATGGTCCTGTGGTGCTGGGGCTCCATGCAGGACTTCTGGGGCATGTAGAGGGGCTGGGAGGGAGTTTTGGCTCAGAATTGGGGTTGGGGGCACAGAAGGATGTGCCCGAAGAGCCTGCAGGAATGGAACTTCTTGGGGAAGCTCCTGGATGCAGTGCTTCATCTGCATCATGTCCCCTGTCATCTCCCAGGTGGGTGGTGTGGTCTTAGTAGCCACCCTCTGTCACCTGCAGGGCAGCAGAGGGGTGGGAGAAATGTGGGAGGCTGGAGGGCACAGGGCTGTCTCAGGATTTTATGTGCAGAGGTGATGTCCCCGTGGGGCATGTTTCCCCTCAGCATGTGTGCACATGGAGCGTGACCCTCCCTCCTTGTCCCCACTGTAGCTGAGAAGGTGACTTCACTGGGGAAGGACTGGCACCGTCCCTGCCTACGCTGTGAGCGCTGCAGCAAGACACTGACCCCGGGGGGCCATGCCGAGGTAAGGATGTCCTGGCCCTGAGAGCCTGGGCAGTGTGCATGGGGGATGCCATGGGGCATGGCTGAGCTGTGCTGCTCTGATGGGACAGCCCCTGCCTTTGCAAGAGGGCAGGGCTGACAGAAACAGCCTCTGCAGCCTGGGGAGGGGGGGTTGTTAGGGGTGCTGGGGCACAAGCCAGGCTGACATGTCCTGGGGACTGGCCTTTCCCTGGCCCCCCACCCCGGATGACATGCTCCTCTCTCTGCCCTGCTCAGCATGATGGACAGCCGTACTGCCACAAGCCCTGCTATGGGATCCTCTTCGGGCCAAAGGGTGAGTGCCTGGGGACATGTGGGATAGGGAGCTTGCTGCTCATGCCCAGAGGGGACATCTCCCTGGAGTGTGCCAGCTTTCTGTTCAGGTCCTCACCCTCCTGCATCTCATCCTGTGCAGGTGTGAACACTGGAGGTGTGGGAAGCTACATCTACGACAAAGACCCTGAGGTGAAGAACCAGCCCTAGACGGCATCCCCCCTGCCCATGCGCCTGCTCTGTGCCCCTGTACTAACCTCCTGCTCACAGCCGGAGCAGACCCTCGCCAGGTGGCCATGGAGCTGTGCTCTCTCTGCTGTCTCTACTCAGGGCAGGACAGCCCTGCCCCCCGGGTTATATATCATAGTCTCTAATATAAGCTTCAGTGTTCAAAGGTAAAAGGTATCTCTGATGGTTCCCAATGCGCTCTGCTCTCCTCAGCCTTCCCGCCAGTCCCTGAGTGCAGGAGGCAGTGGGGGTGTGTGGGAATGTCACCATGTGCAGGGGATGGTGGGTGACACCTGAAGGGCTGAGAGTGGGAGAAGTTGGTGGCTGAAGTCCCACCATGGGAGGGTGATAGAGCAGGGAAGGTGTCCCACAGCACTTAGGAAGGTTGGTTGTCAGGGCCATCCAGCCCTGATCCTTGCCAGCCGCTGGGGAAATGCATGTCGCTGAGGTCCATCTGGCAGCACTGCCCTTCTCCTGGAACTTCTCAGGCTCCATTCCCTGGTTCTCACTCTTCCTAGGACCTGTCGCCAACCCCAGCTGCCATTGGGGTTGCAGGATGTCACCTCCCTGCATCCCTATCCCTGTACCCCCAGGGCATCCCTGTACATCCACCCAGGCAGGTGCCAACCTGCCCTGCCACTTAATTCGGGGTGGTGGCCCCCAGCCTGGTCCCATGCTGGGGTAGAGCCCATGCTGGGGGGGTACTTGATGGCTGCAGCTCTTGGGCAGTGGGCTGCTCCCCACCTTCGGAGAGCAAAGCGCATTGGGCTGGCGGCTCATTAACGAGATTCCCGCCTGCTCCACAGAGCTGGAGTTTTCTCATTGTTGTTGTTTATTTATAAGCAGTTGTAACTGTGCCCCTTGCTTTGGAGAACGATGTGCCCCTCTCTCACCCATCCTCCCTGCGCACACCCAGCCCCACTGCTGCCCAGGAGGCTGGGGAGGGGGCTGGTGCAGGGAACCCACCAGGGCATGAGCCCTGGGGTGCCAGCACCCTGCTCTCTCCAGGCTCCCTGTGCTGCCACGGGGCTGACTTTTGTTATTTGCTGACAATAAAGGTTTTGAGAGATGTGTTGTGCAGCTCAGCTCTGGGTGGAGGTGGGGAAGCTCTGTGTGCCACGCAGCCCAGCTGAGCCCAAGCTGCCCTGGCTAGACTGCTCTCGGGGCAGCACAACCCATGGCTGCTCTCAGGGCTGTGAGCAGGATGGGCTTGTAGGAGGCTGTGTTGACCCTGTAGCTGCGGTGGGATCTTCCCTGGCTTTGCAGGATGGAAAACTAATGGAGAGGTGTGATGTAGCAGGTGACTCTGTTTCCCCAGACCAGGTTTGTTGAGCAGGCGCAGTTCCTGAGCAGGGCTGCAGTGGGAAAGCCTGGCCCAGAGGCAGAGGGGCAGGAATGCAGTGTGGAGGCATGAAGCACTCCCCTTAACCCATTGGAGCTGCCACGTCCCCAGCCAGATACCAACCTGGCTGCCAGGCCTAGTTTTAGACATTGAGCTATTCCCCATAGGAGCTTGGTGTCTGGAAAACAAGGCATGGAGGCTGGGGCTGCCAAGGCAAACACCATCTCTGGGAACCGTTGCTCCAGCTTGTCCCCCCTGGCAGGTTCTTGCAAGAGTGCCACTGGTTGTGCCCCCAGGGATGCAGGCACTCCACCGGTCCCATTTTCTGGGAAAAACAGGGACATGGTGCCCACCCGCAATGTCTTCATTCTTTTAGCAGCCTCAGCCCTGGAGCTGCTCCATCACTGTGCAGGAGAGGGGGGGTGGGTACCAGCCACAGCACCCGCCCTCACTCCTTGCCTGGGCATGGCTAGGAAATGCAGTGGGCACTGCAAAATGGGACCACTGGGTCTGCCCATGCATCATGCCTGTGGGGAGCATTTGGCCACAGTGACATCCTGCAGCCTCAGGGCAGTGGGTGCAGGAGCTGCTGGTTTTCCCTCTCCCAGCACTGATCTCAGCAGCATACAGCTTTTTCCCAGGCACAGAGGGTTTGGCAGTGGGTTCCTGGGCCAGGGAATGGGTTCTGTGTGTTCATGTTTTGGCAGGGTTTCTGTAGAGACGTGACCCCTCTGATTCTTTAGGGATCAAGTCTGCTGTGTGAATCAGACCAGTGTCACTTCTGGCTCCTTTCCTAACCCGCACAGAGAGCTGTGCCCTGGCAGCCAAACTTTGCCAAATCTAGCCCATGTAGCAGCAGGGGTGGTGGGGTCCCCATATCCCATCTGGGACCTGACACAGCTGCGGGAGAAGCCCTTGGCACAAATCCAGCTCTTGCTGCAATCAATTATTTACCATCATTAATTTATGAGCTTAATATGCCAACCTTTTTGCTAGCCTGTAGCAATCCCCTGCAGCAGGGAGTTTTCCTGAAGGACTGCACAGGAGTCACGTCCAGCCTGGCCTTGAATGTCTCCAGGGATGGTGCATCTACTACCTCTCTGGGCAACCTGTGCCAGTGTTTTACCACCCTCACTTCAGAGAATTTTTCCCTCATGTCCATCCTGAGCCTCACCTCTCATAGTTTAAAACCATTACCCCTTATCCTACCGCAACAGGCCCTGTTTAAATTCTCTCCCCAGGCCAAGCGCAGGCTCCATCCCTAGCACCTTTGGGCAGGATGCTCAGTGTAGGGAGAAACTGGGCACCACCAGTCCAGACTGTGATGGGAAAAAGGCTATGCAGGGCTGCTGGGACTACTTAGGCAAGTGATCTTGAGATGGGGAGTCTGTTTGGGGTGGCAGGGATGGGATGCCTTAATGGTTGGTACTTGGGTTAGTTGTGGGTATGAAGGGATATGGGGCAGGGCAGGTACAGCATCCTTGTTGCTGTCTGCTCCCAGGCAGCAACCATCAAATGCAAGAATGTATTTTGGTTTGGGGCTAGCTTGTTTTCCTCCTCCTTTCTGTTTTTGCCTACATTTTCTTTTCCCCATGAGAGTTTCTCTGGGGGAATGCAATGAAATTAAAAATAGACAAAATTCAGCTCTGCTGCACAAAGGAGTGCTGGGAAGCCAGCATCTATCACAGCTCCCTGTTACCCAAAAGGAGATGACCCTGCTGCTCAGGCTCCAGGTGGGTGATGTCTCTTCACTATCATTCCTTCC
>JAOEHY010032159.1:0-34347 GCA_025447955.1 Psilopsiagon aurifrons
AACTACTTACAGGTACTTTCTTCTGTGTTACAATTACTGCAGAATCTTTCCCACGAACAGCAACAGATGTAAGTCCACCTTGGTTTATGGCCTTAAAAGCATATTCTAGAAAAATATGTAAATGTTAATAGAAAACAGTGTTAGAGATATCAGAACAATTAAGTCTGACACCTTCCCCTAACACAGAAATCTCATCAAGTTCTGGCTTTTTTAATACTTTAATACTTCACAACACTTGGTGTCTTTAAGGTCTTTAGTAAAATGTATATAAGTTTCTGATGGGAACTGAAGTAATTGACTCTCTTCACAAAACAACTACTACTGCTTCCTTCAAACATTTCTAATGACTTGCCTTTTTGTTCAGTTGGAATGCTTAAAAGTAACAGGGTTTGATTTAAAACAGAGGTTGTTTTGTGCTTCACCAAAATGGTCCAACCTTCACCTAAACTGCAAATCCTCACAACTTTTTTAACATGCAGAAGCTTAGTATTTCAAGCACTGTTATCACTGCAAGGATGCAAGTTTCCTTTGTAGATTTTAACTGATACAGATGAAACCAGAAATGATGGACGAGGCTCAGAAGATAGGGTTTAACCTTACGTCATGGTTTAAGCCCAGTCAGCCACATAGTTCGCTCGCTAACTCCCCCCTTAACATCACACTTTCTGACTTGACATTCAAACCCTGCAATGCTTTTTGTTCACTTTTTAAAATAAAACCTACGCACATGCCAACTAAACAGCATTATTTAGACAAATATAATGGATTACGATTTACTTTATGTGATCCATGAAATGTATTTCCCTTGATCAATGGTTTCAAAAGCCTCAGGAACAACAACTTTATAGATCATTTATCCAGCAATATAGGATAAACATGCAAAACTTCCTACTATCTGGTTAGGAGAGGCAAACTCCAGGCTGCAGCTAAATGCAGATGAATTGTCTCATAGCTATGTGAGTGAAACTTGAATTTAGAATACGTCTAGCTGCTAAAACCATCTTCTAAAACAAGGAAAGCAAGAAACTCATCTGTTTTAAAAGCCGCATTCACACCTATGGAAGAGACTGCACAACGGAAGAGGAATAATCTGAAAATTACAACAAACTCTTGCAATACCAGGGTCTTGATGTTCAATATGCTGAGTCAGTGTTGTGGAAGAGCTGACTGCCGTGTATTCATGGCACTGTATTTATTACTTTCAGGCATCAGAGCATTTACTGGCTACCCAAACATGCCACAAGGAATGTTCTCCCTTTCTCTCTGCTAGATACACAAGTCCGCTCACCTATCCACTTGCCTTCCTCAGGATGATCAGTGCTAGCCTGCAGCAAAGCACAGAACCCAGTGAGACATGAATTAGCACTGCCCACAGACCACTCATGTTTGAAGCCCTAGGCCAGGGCTCTGTAACATTTTTTTATCTATGTGTACAAATACCTGAAGAGAGGGTGTGAAGATGGGCAGAGCCAGGCTCTTTCCAGTGGTGCCCAGTGACATGACCAGAAACAATGTGCACAAACTGAAACACAGCAGAATCCATCTGAACATGAGAAAACACTTTTTTACTGTGAGGGTGACCAAGCACTGGAATGGGTTGCTCAGCAAGGCCATGAAGCCTCCCTCTTTGGACATATTTAAAAGCTGTCTGGAGGTGGTCCTGGGCAACCTGCCCTATGTGGCCCTGCTTGAGCAGGGGTTTGGACCAGATGCTCCCCAGAGTTCTCTTCTAACCTCAACCATTCTGTGAGAGCAGGAACAGGTGCTCTCACAAACTGGTTTTGCTCACAAGTAGGGACAACCAGGGTTGCTGACTGAACCACAGTCCCCTCTTGCACCATTCTCAGTATCATCTGCATTGCTCAGTTTTCAAAGGCAAGCCAAAAAGTGAAGTGTCTCTTAAAGTATAACCAATGCAAATGAGTAGTGGTGTTTTAAGCCTGTTTTCTGCTGCTTTAAGTATTTCAATAGCACTGCACATGTTTTCTGAGAAGAGCCATCCCTCGCTGTTCCCTGAAAACACCACAACACTCACCAATTTGACCGTAATTAATTTCTTCGCCTACCAAAATCCCACTTAGATGAAGCATTGTGTTTGAAGACAGGAACTAATAGGGGGCAAGATAACACTGATGCTCTGAGGGATTTTAACAACAGCAATGAGAAATATAAATGAAATAACTTACACTTTTCTAATACATCTATGTAGTGACAGACACTGTATCAGTGTAGTGATATGGGTTTAAACTTGAACAGGGGAAGTTCAGGTTAGACACAAGGAAGAAATTCTTTACTGTGAGGGTGGTGAGGCACTGGAACTGGTTGCACAAAGAAGTGGTAAATGCCCCATTCCTGGCAGTGTTCAAGGCCAGGTTGGACAGAGCCTTGGGTGACATGGTCAGGGCGAGACACTGCCCATGGCAGAAGGGCTGGAACTAGATGATCTTAAGGCCCTTTGCAACCCTAACTATTCTATGATTCTGTAATATGAGATCTCTTTAAAGGCACATGAACCCCATAAGGGAAGGGGGGGAAGAAAGATGAGCAGATAGATTCTGATATTTGACCACAAGCAAATGTGAGCTTTCTGCCCATGAATTCTAGCCATGGTCAGCTAGATGCTGACCAACAGAGACACTAGTGTGGCACCACACCAGAGTTACCAGCCTGGCAGTAAGAAAAGTGAGCTCATTCCTGCTTGAAGTTAACTATGCACATCTATGTATCTTAATTCCCACAGCACATTAGTACTCAAAATATCTTCAAGACAGCTTCAGGCTGTGTGCAGAGGCTCTCATATACACGTGCAGACACTTGGTTCTAAGAAGCCGGTAAAAGCTATTGAGGTAATGCATGTCTCTCATACATTAACTTAATTGTTGAATACCCCCACGAGGTAGAAAACTAGGGCTCGGTTTCCTCTGCTACAGGATGCAGAAACCATTCCCAACACAAAGTACGAAATAGAGAATAGCCAGAAAGGTGATGCAGACCAACCAGCCTGTTCTAATGGCAACAGAAGGTCAGAACCACTGACATCCTCTATGAGGAAGTACTGTCCCTACCATCTATGTGTATAAGGCTTACTATGCAAGTGGCATACAAGCCTTATACAAACTCCAGGTACCTAGTGCAGGTAACTTTCTACCTGTGTATAGACACCACAGGCACTTTCCTAGTTGCTCCTTGGAAAAAGGTCTGTTCAAGACTGGGCTGCCAGTCCATGAAGCCTATTTCACACAGCCTTTTTTTCCTGAGAAGAACTCAAGGACAGACACAAAAGAAACTACTGACTACCATGGAGAATTCATGCAGCCTGGTCCCAGCAACCTCCTTTGCTGGAGAACAGATGGCAGTATGGACATGCCGCACAGTGAAGCCACTGCAGCTGGGAAGAACCACTAAGCTCCAGGTGAAAAAGGCATCAGGATGATGTTGCCAGAACAATTCATCTGACCCTGTTATGAGGATCCCCCAGCACCACCCTCAGTGAACTGTCCTGCCAGACTGCGAGTTGACTACACTGGTATAGAGCATTCTGCAGAAGGAGCACCACGAGGCTCTTCTGCAGAACTTGGTGCACTGTAAAAATAAGAATAAAAGGCCTAAGCCTACAGCGGTTATAGGAAGAAGTAAGATGAAGCTATGCTGCAGCTTAACAGCAGAATGCTCAAAGACACCTGGAAATAAGGGATATTTGCTGCTGTCTCACAGGCCATGATGCACAGAACACACGGCACTCAGGTGCAACAGGAGAGAGCATGGGTTACCTCCAAAACCCGGCTTTGTTACTCTGGCATGCAGGATTTGAGGCAGCTCAAGTCCTATTTCAAACAGCTATAGAAGTTCATAGGTTCCAAAACACAATGCCTGTAAGTTTGGCAAGAGAAATCGCAAAAAAAGAAATAAAGACACTTCAGAGAGAGCAAACAGGCCCTTTCCAAGGCCCCTACGCCGGCACTGCCGAGACCGCAGCTGCTCCAGGCTCCCACCGGGCTTCTCCCCGCACACCGCGGGGCCAGGCAGAGGGGGAACCGAGACACCTCGGCCGCGGGCAGCGCCACACTCCCACCTCCCCAAAGGCTGCCAGGCTCCGCGGAGGCAGGCTCTCCGGGCCGGGGCGCGAAGCGGCGCGGGCAGCCCGAGCCCGTGACGGGGCAATTCAGCAGCAGCATCCCCGTGTCCGGACACCCACCGACTTGGTAGAGGCGCCCCTCGGGCGAGAAGATAGTGATGTGGCGGTCGAAACCGGCGCTGGAGCCTCGGGACATGGCGGGCAGTGAGGAGGGCGGCGCGGCTGAGGGGCTCACTGCGCGCAGGTCCCCACCGCCAACACGCTCACGGCACCCCACGGAGCGCTTCCGGGTCACACGAGCCGCGCAGGCGCCGAGGCCCGCTCCGCTCGCGCACCGTCACGCTCCACCGCCCTCACAGCGCATGCGCGAACTTGGGAACGCCTCTTCCCATCGGCCCCGCGGCCGCGCGGTCCGTCCGGCCTGCGATATGTCGCCTATGTCGTGAGGGGAGCGCTGCCGTTGTGAGGAGTTTAACCAGCGGGGCTGGGAGGAGCAGGGCGGGCGGAGGCCGAGGCCGAGGGGGCTGGGAGCGGATTGAATCGTTTCCGATTCATGGAAAATGACAAATGCGCTCGACACGGGAACGGCAGAAGACGGGAGAAACGAACCTTCAGGAGCCCGCCAGGGAAGCACAACCGTGCTTCGTTTTTTGAGCACAGTATTTCCACGTCTCCTCCTCAATGAGTATAGTTTTAAAGCACAGGGATAGACTAACTTCAAAAACCGTGTTTAAGATACTCGGAATGAGGAGTTGTTGCTGCAGCTGCATTATAATGCGGTGTTTAGAAGATTCTTTTTAATCGGTATCCAGAACAAAGGGAAATTCCCCGAATTTAAACTCGTGAATATATGGTCTTTTTGCCTTTCAGCGTCTTGGATTTCCCCTACTCCTTGTGGGAAGGCTGTTACAGTCAGTTATCGAAGGAGTTCAAGACTGTCTGTTTTGATATCCACACCTGGTTTAAAAGATGATAGTTAGATGAGCTTACTCTTTGTTGGAATGGCAGATCACAGGTGCATTTTGTGTGTGCCCTGCATCAAAAGTCTGCTTGAATATTTCAGTGTATTTTATCTTGCTTTCTAATCTCCATAGGTATTACAGGACACAGAGTTTGTCCCCTTTGTTAGGGAAGCACTTTGTTGGCAGACATGAAGTGTTTAAAGCTGCGATGCTTCTCAGTGGAACATGGAGAACATGAAAATGCAAGATGGTCTCTGCTGGGCCAGAGGCAAAGTCTCTGTAGCCCTGTGCTCCATGTCCAGATGTGAATGTCCAAGAAGTATTAAGACTATAGAGAGCCTTTAATGAGACACTCCCTGTGTCTCCAGCTGTCTGGAGGGACTTCCCAAGGCAGAGATTGTGTCTGGTTATTTAATGAGCTATGCTGGATTTCTCTTTCAAGAACTTGCCAGTCTCCCCTTGAACTCAATGAACTTCTTGTATCCATAACATGCCATAGCAAAGAGTTGCTCAGCATAATGTTACATGTTGTCTGGTTTCATCTGAAACCTCAACTTTTATCTGAAACTATGTACCAGTGCCATTTGGTGCCACTTTTGTACTGTAAGACACAGCAATCAAGCAATCTCTATGCATCCCTTCCACAACACTCATGACTCTTATGGTCTCTACATCTCTCGAAGACCTGTGTTTCTCCAGGCCAAGGATTTCTACCCTTACATGTACAAAGCTCTCCCATTCTATAACACTGGAGTTAAATGTCAGATTTTTTTTTTCCACTTGATAAAAAGAGGATAGGAAAATGGAAATAATTATCTAACATTCAGCCTGATTGCCACAAAGTAACCAAGGAAGAAAATCTGTGTTTGCATCCAGAGATTCAGTATTTGACCTGTACAAGGGAAGACTAATCGTTGCTCAGTGCCATGGACATGATGGAGTGGAAATCATGTTACTCTTAGAATACAGCTTCCAGAAGTCTTCTCCATCTACATAGCAATTCTGTCAACTTACAAAGTATGGGTTTGTTTCAGCAGAGCAATCATGTATATTTGGTTTAGTGTTGATCACCTCTGATCTACCATGAGTCAAAGCCCGTGTTGCAGGATCCTGAGGTAGACTGTTCTGATGTTTTTTAACCCAGTAAACAAGAAGTCTTCGAGCTTGGAGAAGAAGCTGTTCACAAAACTGCTACAGTGCAGGCTGAACCAGTTCAGTCTGCCTCAAGGCTATCTTGCCAGTGAGTCCCCGTCTCAATAGCACATGGCAAGCTAAGCTGAGCATTCTTCCTTCTGATTTCTGTTATCCTCACTCAGAGTACTTGTAAAGGGCCATCAGTGTTACTTGGCATAATTCTGGAGATACCAGTTGCTGCAACATTTGGAGGACTTGCCTTTCCAGCATTCAGCATGGACCATCAATCTAATAAACTACTGGCGGACATTAAAAATCCTTAGATTTTTACTGTACCACTGTATACAAAGTAATAGATACCAAGAAGATTCTGTTCCATTTCTAAATACACTAAGAACGTGTTCTGAGGAAGTATTACTACGTAGAAGGTATTATGGTAACTCTTCAAGAATACTTTGAGATGAAGCCCAAATGATCAGTATGAGGTATGTTGTTCTCAGTCAGAAGGAAGTAGAGGGTGCATTTAGTTCAGTTAGACGTTGATATTATGCAGGTCTGTTAGTGGCCAGAGTGAAGTAAAAACCAAACTTCAGTGAATGAACATGTCTGGCAATGAAGTAGATAATAATGCCAGTTTCTGGTCAGCTAAAGCTAACCTTAGGCAGAGCTGCAGGGATCCATGTTCTACAGCCTGACATTTAAGCCCCCCTCCTACACAGGTACTTGTGCAATGGTGCTAGTTCAGTGAAACAACAATAGTCTTGACCTAGCCAAACCCAATTTTTCAAGGGGTTTGCATTCAGCAGACCCAGCTTGAAACTGCTTAAGAACGCACAAGCACCAGAGCTAGTACCAAACTGTGACTGTAACATCACTGGTGTTACAGCTTATGCTGTTATGGGGCTTCATGTGTCTGGCAAACAGTAAATATATCATCTGGCCCTGTTAGTTTCCTTTACTGGTGGCAGACATTGCATAGCACTCGTGCAAGGTCAGCCCCACAGACTTATAGATATCTTGCAAGTCCTGCTTAATTTCTTTGAAGTACAGAGTTTATGCATTTCAGTGTAGGTGAAAATTTTGAGGGGAAAAAAAAACCCAAACACAACAACAAAACCCAAAACAGAACAAAAAACCCACCAAAAAACTTAAATTGCAAGAGGAAAAATCAGGTTTTAATTCAGATCACTTTGAGAAGCCACAGAAATCACCCATAAAGATGGACATAATGGACGTAATTCATCACTGCTGGACCACCATTGATGTTAACAGATTTACTGCAGGAATGATTTTGACAAAATGCAATTACTGAATTTTCTTCAGTTATAGGCCTCACACGTTAATCCCGTAATTGTACTGCTGAGTTCTCCTGGTCAGCAACAGTGATCCAAAAAAAAGAAAAAAAGGAAGCAGCTTCAGCATGTGCAGTTACATGGTTCATCATTTCTGGTGGATGCAGAGCCATTTTCTTGGTACTCGATAGGAATATTTTTCCTCAAAAATGTCTTTATAGGGGACATGCCATGTATCACCTGTAGTCTGCACCACACAGTCATAACGTAAAGCAGGCTGTTGAATAAAGACAGAGAAAAGCATTTTTTTAGACATTACGCAATATATTACTAAATACCAGTTGCAGGTAGTTATCCCGCATTTATCTTTATAAATTTCCATAGATTCATCTCTTTAAAAACTCTCATTTATTTCCTTACAACAAACAAATTCTAAATTTTAGTACTGGAGGAAAAACTAAAATATCTTCTAGTGTTCTGTGGTCTAGGAGTTATTATAAATGGTTAAAATTCTGCCTTCAGTCTTCACCAGATGATGATTTGGACATAATGTATTTAATTTCTAGAAATAGCAAAATTGTTGTTTTCCTGTTCAGTTAAATGAAATCATCTGGGAACTAATTCAGGATGTGGAGTTTACAGGCTTGAACTGATAGGATTTAATGACATCTTGTGTCTGTTCTTCCAGTGTACCTCTTTAAAGACTGTCTTGCTCTGTGCCGAGGCGGATGTAAGAAAAGGGTTTATCACTAACACTTTCAAGAGAGTTTAGCTGAACAAATATAATAACCTATTTTTCTAGTCTATTACATTACAGGTGTACTGACTCAACATATATGACACAAATACAAAAGAAACGTTACTGGTTGTCAGCTCTGGTTCTCAGAACATACTATATTCTGTATGTATAGTTTTGGAAGTCTGTTTTCCCATGACAGTGTCCAGAATAACTTATCAGACAGCTGTGACTGGGAACGTCAATCATCTAAGTCATTTCTATGGGAATTGAGATGGAAAATTACCAGCCCTTTTGTACAAAAGAAAGGAACAAGGTGCAGGTAAAGCTGTGTTACTCAGGTAACCCTATATTCAGTATTTGGTCCCATAAAAGGAAAGGTATGTATGGCAACATGGAACGAAAGACTGTCGTTCTCTTTTAGGATTGTATCTCTATGGTCTGTTTGTAATGATAAATATTATTTTACAATTGTAACCAGAGCAGCAAGAAAAATTAATCTGCATAGATGCAATACTCCTTTAAGCAGGCAATAACAATGCAGACAGACCAGGTAACAAAAAACTGCATGATCGGAAATGGCACATGATGAATTTTTCACTAAAAAAATCTTAAAGCAGCCTCACTCCTGTTAATGTACCGCTCATGGCTCACAAGGATACATGTCTTCTAGACAAGACCAGGAGTATTCTGCTATAAGATACTATGCTTGGAAGACTGTAATTTCTGCCACTGAATACTGACTATAAACCTGTCTGTTCTGGGCTTTCCTTCATAAAACTTCCTATGTATGTTAGGCTGATATTACAGTGGATACTGAAATAACTGTATTTTCCTGCTTTTTTAAAATAAAGATAAATTTGATTGGAGTTCTATTAGAATTTCTTTAACATTAGAAGCACAATATTTTATAATAGTACTACAAAGGAGATATTTCAAAGTTTAAAATAAATGAAAACATACTGTCATTCAGGTTTTACAGCAGTGGAAATACCCAAACTTGTTTTACATGATAAACATTACGGCAGCATTTCCTGTCTTTTTGAGAGTTTTAATGCTTGTGCCATGCTTTGTGAGCACAGTGAATTTTTGAGCCCATTGGTACAAGTCCATTTCTTAGATAATTTCAAGAATCTTTTTGCTTCCAGAGTTTGCAATTGTGTAGCTTTAATGAATGTGCTCTGTGTACTTTCTGACTGCAGCAGAAAACTTACCAAAAAATGTATATGCTTTCCTTCTGCAGAAGGGGAAAACGCTATTTGGCATCCGCGCTGCCACTTACGGAACAGATGACGTGTCAGGCTGTCGGAAAGGCAAGCCTTGTGATCCCGGAGGAAGTCTCTAGTGACAAACTTGCAATGCTTGCCTGATCGAAGAGTGGCGTATAACAAGAAGGCATCATCTTCAGAGCTTAACAAAACAAATGGAAAAGACAGACGTCATTCACAAGGCAGTGAGTGGTTGTAGGAAATGAATCAAATGCTAATACATTTATTCATCAGCAACACTGCTGAATATCCCATCACTATTCCAGTTCCCTGGTAAAATAAAGAACTGCTTACCAAAGATCACCAAAAGTTAGAGTGCAGTAAATACTGACTACATGCTACACTGAGCATTCTTCCCTCTTAACAAAATCTGATGATACAACAGTATAATTTGCCACAAAACCTGATGCAGTGCTGTGTGGAACAGAACTGCTAAAACTCATAAGCATATCCCAAAAGCTTTGCTGGAATACAATCACCATAACTGATAATAAAGCGTCATGTAGACAACATCACAGATCTGTGAGACTTTGTCTATACATGGGTAAATACTTCCAAAAAGTACTATGGTTATTTGAAAAATATATTCAACACTAGCTGCTATTAAACTGAAACAGTTTTAGGGAAAAATCTCTAAAAATACATTCATAGTGGGCATGAGTTGCCCTACATCTGGAGAAGCTGAGCAGAACTTTGCTTGAAACCATTTTTGATTGCTATGGATCACTGTAATAGATGAGATTAGCAAGGGTCTTCGTCCTGGGGTAACAGTGTCCCCTTTGCTGGTGCACAGACAGCAGGAAAGAGAGCAATGTAATTCAACAGCAAAGAGAATGAGATAGAATTGGAGTTGGGGGGTGTGAAGGGGAACAGATCTGGATCAAGGAGGCAGACACAAGAGACTTGTTCTGGCTGTTGGGGCAAGGAATTTGGTCAGAAGTGCTGGAAACTAGGATCACAAAAGAAATGGCAAAGATAAGTTAAGGATTAACAGGGCCCAACTCACATGGAAACTAGGTGAAGCTGAAACTGAAGGAAAACTGAGACTCATAAGGAAAGCAAGGCATGGAGAGGGAACACTGGACTAGAGGCAATCACCTAGTTTAGAGACAAGGACGACTTGACAAGAGCAAGGGTTCACGCTTCCTAAATTAGTGAGGCAGAGGGTCTATTTCCATCCACAGAAATAGTCTCCTCTGGGAGGAGCAAGGAAGTCAGCACTTGAGACTCTCCGTGCTCCTGGACTACCAAGCAATAGTAGCCAAGCACAAACTTCATCTCTTCTCTTTGCATGGCTTACACAGCTGACTACAACTGTACACTGATGCTATCAGGTATTCTGCAAGTTCAGGCCACTGTTTTATTGGCAGTGGTTGTAATGATTACAAATCCTAATAACCCATACAGTTTATACAATTCCAAGCAATAACATTCTTCATAATTCAATTTTTAATCTCTATTGATTTTTGAAGAAAGTATAGTAATGGATATGATGTTTCTCTTTCACACACAGCTGGAGATACTGGAAATGGTACTAAAAACTATAGGAAAATGCACATAAATCAGGCATTGATCTCCATTACATCATTTTCTTCAACTTACATATTTTCAGCAAAGAAGAAGTCTGCCTTTTTCTGCATCTCCTCCATAATCTCTCTTTTCCAATTTGAAGAGTTAATCAGCATGTGTTTGCGGCCTAGCACAAGCAACCGGGTATTCTTTTTTGCCAGGTAGTTGACAGCATTAAAGAGCTGCAGAAAAAAAGCAAAAGCAAAGATTTTATTAGCTGTAAAAACAGAGTGACAGGAAACAATTTCAAATCTGTGTCTCAATTAGTGGGACTTTTACCATACCCCCATTTCCTACAATTCTTAACTGCAACACGAATAGACTAGTTAACTAAGTTAAATCCCTAATGAAAGAAAAACAACAAACCAATTCATTGTAGGAAGCTGCTCTCAACCACACAGAAAATGCATCCCTATCATAAACTTTTCCCAGCTCTTACAGCTTAAATGACGTGAATGAACTCACAAAGAGCTGTATGGAGATTTCAGAAACTCACAGTCTCAGAGGGAACTGAATCACATTGGGATTTAGGTAATATCTACTTTTGGAAATGATTCGGCACTGAAACTTTTGTTGGTATGAGAGGAGGACCAAGCTCTAAATCATCCTGTTTTTCCAGCCCCACCTGTTGTCGAAATTGGAGAACTACATGTGATCTGGGCTGGTCTGTGGGGAAGAAGCAAGCAGCAGAAAAAGGAAATCTGTGGCCTCAGGATTAAGGGTTTATGAAAGCCACATCCACACCATCCTGCCACTTATGAACCAACATCCTGAGGTGGCAAATTCACTGCTGCGCCAGCTTCTCTTCAGAGCGACTTCTCATCAGGCTCAGGGCTGTGCCTGTTTGGCAAGAGATGCTTCTCAAGACTGGCACTTGTGCCTGTGCCCAGTTTGGCTGATGTTCAGCTTCCAGGTTATTCCTGTGGAGTGTTAACAAAGCAATGGCATTTCAGTTCTGCCCAGAAAGAGAGAACTGTTTCTTGAGACTGAAGCATCATGTTTGAAGGCCAAGGACAGTGCTCAACCACTAGGGAAAGGCATTTCCTAAATTTTATCTGCATTTGCTGCTATTATTTGTCCATACACAGTCTCCTGTTTTTTCTCTAAACCCTCTTCCTACTTTTTCTAGCTACTTCCATCTCCCCTATTTCCTGTCCCTGTAATACCTCCAATTGCCTTTCTCTTTCTCTTTCTCTTTTCCCTCCTTCCCTCCTATTTCTGATTTTGATCATTATTTGATATCATTATCTTTTGTCTCAGGGACTACAAAAAGTTGTTCTTCTAGCTCTTGGGTCCAATTTTACAATGCACTTACTTTGATCTACCTGCGAGTATCAGTGGAGAGGGATGGTCCCACTCAATCCTCTCTCCAGTTGCACATTCCCACTACTTCCGTTGTGTCAGTCTAACAACGTCACAACTACTCATGAGCTCACTGATCCAACAAAAGAAATATTTTTGCAGGATTGAGCCTGCAGCCACACAACTGATAGATCTGTGTCAAAGGCGATGACTGACGGGAACATGTTGCGGGAGGTGGTGAGGAGAGGAAGCCTGGGACTACCCCTCTCTGCAAAGGACCTGGAGATGGATCACATTAACTATGAATCTGTATCTGAGAGAACAGGACAGATTTTCTACATTACTTTTAACTGTTGACCTATATGCTGCTGTTGCCAGCATTGACTCTGATGGACTGAAGGCTCTGTTTTCATGGAAACACAGGGTTTCAGTGCTAATGCGAAACTCAAGAGCCTAACAGTACATATATCAGAATTGACTTCCTGCTTCTGGGAGATCGCAGTGGACATCAGCTATGCATGCATACACTTTACTTTTCCCTGTTTAAAATAAACAGGACATAATGTGAGCAGAAAAAGGTCAAATGCAGTAATTTCTGCCCATAAAATGGCACGTAAAATAACAACTGCATTGTCTCCACTGCATGACCTGAATCTTTGGAGATACGTTTCAGAATTCTTACTGGAACACAGAATTGAAACATACAAACAAAAGCCACCATTTTTATGTTACTGGAAAGCTTTCAAGGTAACTATATTATGTAATAACATATCTCCTCATCTATGTCACATAATTTATCTGATTATTAAATGAGGTGGTTATTAAAAATTGAAAAACTGAATTTCAGTTTTTCAATATTGACATATCTTTTTGTAATGTCTCCTCTGGGCATGGGATCATCAATTTCACTTGTTTACAGTCACTTTTTCAGTTCTCATGCACTGGCCCAGTCCTGCAAAGAGCTGGGATATCAAAGGAGAATTAAATTTGTTAAGACGAATTCATTAAATTTAATAAAAGCTAGGAACGTACCTACTGCATCCACACACATTTTCATGTAGAGAAGTCAACCATAATTTAAGCAACCCCTGACAAATTCCAGATGAAAAGACTTTCTCTTTTTGCCTAGTGTTTTGCTACATTAAGGGAAGGTTAGCATGTGAAAAAAAACCCAAAACACAAACTTGACTGCAAGAGCATCCTGATGGTACAACAGAAGAAACGAGTCCTGAAAGCACACTATGATATAATTAGAGTCTCGGGAATCATAGAATAGTTAGGGTTGGAAAGCACCTTAAGATCATCTGTAGCTGCACTAGTGGTATTGCAATGTCAACAACAAATTGCCAGGATTTGAACTCCTGGAGTTTACCCCCAATAAAAACCACGGAAACACCTTTTAATTACACCTATGGTTCAACACAAAGGCAGCTGGATTTCCAGATGCAGATTGGTCAGTTGGGGCTATTCCCAAGTTTATAAAAAACCTGACTGGCTTGCATCCAGATCGCTCAAGTCTTTCTTTCTGAAGGGTGTAACTAGTGGTACTTTGTACTTGTTACTCTTATGGACTTTCTTCACCTACATATCAACAGCGTATGAAGTCCTCTAGTATGAAGGGCTTCTGTGAGGTTGGCAGAAATTAGCTGCAGTTTTGCAATGGAAAAACTCAAAATAAGCTTAAATCATAGTAAAATTAATGGGAATCACATTTACAAATTCAGAAACTCCTGCTAGCATACCAGCACGCTGTCCCTCCTCTGCTTACCACAGATATGAACCTTTGCTTACACAACTAAAACACGGAAGATAGAAATTATTTTTGCTTTCACAAGATAAACATAATTTTGTTCTGCACACCCCCTGGTCTGATGCAACTTTACTAAAGAGCATTTAACTTCATTTTAGGCTTAACAGGGGTGGTCTAAGGGAGTCACAGAAGTTACATGGGGGGTTTCCTAAGTGTGTTTACTCCCACACCTTATCTGCTTCTCAAGAAAGGAAGACATGAGACACACAGTAATGCTTGTTTTAGTCATAGAGGAAACTGAACATAATACTGCTAACAAAAACCCAGCAGTCGTGATCTCTCACTTAAAAAGGCACAAGTATTTTATTAATCTGGTATTTCCAAAGGTTTCCTAAAAATTGTTATCTGCCACTAAGCAATGCAAACATGCTATATGCCGTAAGCTCTATGCAGATGCACCCTTTAAATGTTCCACATTATTTTGGCAGCAAACATCATCAGATGCTCAGATGGATAATCTGTTCAAAACACAATCTGTATAAAACATTAAAAAATACACAACATATACAATATACACACATTCCCTACACTTTTCATCTTCCTGAGAAAGAGGATTACAAAATTAGTACAAAATTTCCCCCTCTTCCCCTATTGTGCAGATACGATCCATTTATTGGGCCGTGTTGTCAACTAGATCATGGCACAATCACACGCCAGGGCAGGAGCCTCTGGATCAGAGGAGCTGGAAACAAAGAGGTGGAGAGGCAGAGCTGTAGGCCAGAGAATGCTTACTCTACAGGATCATGCTGATGTTGAACTCCTCATATGATGTAAAAAGCCCAAGCTCTGCAAATGTGAAACAAAGCAACTGAAAATGCTGTAATTGGGAGTATTTTAAAAATCAGCAAATTATACCTTAAAGAACCACTCTTCAGGTGAGAGTAACATTAACAGTTTCCCATCAGAAGGGAACTTTTCTATACAATTTCCTGGAAATTGTTTTGCAGTGACCCACATTCATAATTCTGCAGAATGTAATGGAGATCAAACACTGGGAGAAGGTGGGAGAGCAGGGAATCCTATTCACACTGCAATATTAATCCTCATTCTTTAAACTTCACGACAGCCATATGAAGTAAACGCATCATTACATCTTTGTTTTACACAACTGCATAATGGAGCACAAGAAAGACAGATTAATTACCTTATACAAGGAACTGTGGGCAGAACACAAAACAAATTTCCCAGGGCTTCACTGCCTGTCACCTGTTTGGATCACTAGATCATGCTCTGCCAACGTGTCCCAGTTTCAAAGGTTAGTATGTTATAGGACAGCTTTCTCCTTGAACACTACTGGTGGTCTCCCACTTGTCAGATGGGAAACCCCTAAACACTGCTGCTGGGAGACACACCAGTCAGTGATTCAGCAAAAAGTGGCTCACCTGTATACAGGTATAGCACGAAGAAGCACTCACCCACAGAGTTTAAATCAGATTTGTTATTAACAAATCATGCTTGCCATCCTCTAAACATCTGGTTTCACCAACTGCCATTTAAAAGCAGAACACGCCTACAATCAGATTATCTGCTAATAACAGCAACAAACTCCTCTATCACTGTTATTTTCATCTGTTGTTATTGCTGCCTCCCACCCAACATTGTAGCTTGGAAACTGCAGAGGAAATACCAATGCTGACCACAGGTACAGAGCTGCCAGAAGTACATTGCCAGGCAGGGCTGTGCATGAGCTCCAAAGGTTAGCAAGGAGTCAATTCCCATCATCACCACATTTATTTGACTTACAGTGTCATCATTTTTAATTCCTGTGTTGCATGTTGTAGCCAAAGCTCAAAAACCCAGGGATGCTGCTTACAAGAAAGGCTGGCCCTTCTCACTGAGCCTGGTGATTTCACCAAAGCAGATTCAACACCATCATCATAGCACCAAACACAACAGAAACTTGCATTCTCTACATTATTACTGACAACACAGTGTAAATTAGTCTCAAAGTCCTTTTTACTCAGCTGCAGGCACAGCATACACATTTCTTGACCTCCTTAAAGATTATTTGCCCATGACTAGTAAGGGGCAGCTACTTTGAAGGGAAAGAAGGAAAAAACAAAGGGAAATGGATGAGTAAGTAACAGTGACTAAGCTTAATCAACCATGTTTACTTTATGCTTTTGAGACAGCCAACAGCTAACTCTTGGGAATTATCCCTTATGACACTGGGATCTCTCAATACTCAGAAGCAACATCTTTGAGAATTTTTGTATCTTGTGTTACTGTAGAACTATTTAGATTGACGAACACACATTATCATGCAACTTCATACATCAATGACAGTAATCACGCAATGTTCAACATGTTTTAACCTGTCTACATTGACCCCACACCTAGAATTGACTTATCCTCTCTTGATGCATTCACTAGAGATATTTCTTAACTCCCTATCACAAAGGCAGATTATTGAGAAGGGAAACTAAAGCACAGAAGCGAAGATACCCAAGCTGATTTAATATAGATTGAGGATGGTATGGTAGCTTCACTTCGCTCAGATGAGGTGATGCCTAAATATAGCTCTGTTGCTTGCAACCTAAGTTTGTATTCAGAGGCATCCTGAGGATGCTTTTGCAGCGAAGTCCAAACTGACTGTGTACTAAGGCATCTGGTGCTTCTCCACAGTCCAGTGTTCCCAACGACTGGAGGACCTGGCTCAAGAGTAGCACTGGGTAAATGTAGACATGTTACTTCCAGGTCAAAATGGATTATGGATACTCCATGGACTGAGCTAATGGACAAGCTAAGGAGTCCTCTTGAATCCTGGATAGTGGGGAGAATAAAGCAGAGTAACTAAACAGATTTAGGTCAGGTACAGGTAGGTTTGGAAAGACTCCTCTTATTTATCTTCTTTCTTGCAACAAAAATACCAAGATCTTGACAATACACATGGGCATCTTACATGGATTTTTTTTTTTTATCCAGACCTCTCCTGAGTGCTTAGTGTTTTGTACCAAAACCTGGAGATCTGCAAACTACTTGAAGAGTTACCAGTATCAACACTCCACCCCAAGGAGATGAGATAGGGAAATGTTTCTTCCCATGGTTATACCCGAGTAGAAAAATAAACATGTAAAAGCTCAAAGGACCTGAAGTGTTAACTATGCATTTCCACATATCAATACTATCTTTGTTCTTACCCGCAAATTCTTTCTGCCTGCACTGCTGTTTCTTCAACAGTATTTTTCTTACTGATCACCAACATTGCTTCATTGCAACAAGTACTACGTATACATTATCTTATTTTCTTGAGGAAGCAAGTTACATGAAAATGAAAAGGTATGAGGTTTTACTTATTTTTGTATAAACTTCAGAAGTGAAATGTTACATATCAGAGCCACTGACTAAATGGAAAAACTGTCCCAGCTGAAGTCACAGCTTCAGGGATCTGCCTTCTTTCACTGTAAATCCACTCTTTGCCATTATATTTGTACTCTTGCATTTCTGCTACTATTGCAGCAGCTGCATACAACAAGTTAAGGCCGTAAGAGAACTTCTTTTATCATTTCTCATTTCAGAAAGAATCACAGAATGGTTTGGGTTGGGAAAGACCTTAAGATCACCTAGTTCCAACACGCCTGCAATGGGCAGGATGCCTTTCACTGGACCAGGTTGGTTAAGGCCTCCTCCAACCCGGCCTCGAACGCTGCCTGGGATAGGACATCCACAACTTCTCTGGGCAAGCTGTTCCAGTGTCTCACCACCCTCTCAGTAAAGAACTTCTTCCTTATGTAAAAAGCTAGCTATTAGAAGGGAACATCTGTGAATTAAATGCAGCAGTGCCAGTCTTAAACTTTCACTGTGTGGGTCAGAGTTATATTTAAGTACTGAAAATGCAAGATGTGAGCAGGATCGCTGGGTGGTGAGGGCAGCAATGGTAATGGGATGTCATGAAAATAAAAGCACAAGCTTGACTGATCCTTTCCATAGATAGGAAATAAGCTGGTGCAGGACTGAAATTGGCTTTGTAAGACTGAAAATGACAGTTTAAAAGATACCAATACTTTAGCCCTCACTACTGTCCTATGCAGATGTCTGCACAGTGTCACTGACCTAAGCCTGATGTTAAGTGTTTTCCCCCCTCTGCAATCTGTGGTTGAAAAAGCCCCAAGCGGTACTTTTATTCTTTGAGGAAGGTGCAGCGGCAGCTGGGGAGATCACTGTTATAGAAGACACAGGCACGATGCTGTTCAAGGTGCATTAAACCTATGCTTCTGCAGTGACATCCTGTGTTTTAATAAACTTGACAGTTCCATAAAAACTTTAAAATAAAGACTATTTATATGCTTTCAGGTCAACAGACATATCATCCAGGTAGAATGACATGATAACCAAGGAAACCCATCAGCAAATCTTTTGTTTGGAGTTGAAAAAAAAAGAATTAGACTACAACATGCAGCAAACCTTTATATTTTCACACTGATTTTCTTCTGTTTCTCATTAGTAGTATTTTTCAGGTGCTTGCTATAGATTACTGTCCAGAGATAAAGAGGCTATCTTCAAAAACAATTGTTCCAGTAAGAACAATTTTATAGATCTTAACACAAATTAATACATTAATAAACACTACTCAAGTAGTGATTTCTCTTTGAAGGTCAGAAAGATGAAAATTTGTTTAACATAAAAGAGAATATATAAAATATTCTTCTTCAACAGGACAAAAATCAGCAGAAGCAAACTAAAACACAAGGGTCTGAAGCGGAGAAAAAGCTGTGTGGTCAGAATCAGGCCCACCTACCCCAGGTAGAGCATGCACCAAGGCCTTCAGCAAAGAGGGACCAAGGAAGATTAATACTGGTAAGAGCACAACTGGTATTCATCAGGCTGGAGAAAACTTAGGGGACTTTCATATACAGCAGTACACCTTCCCTGCTAGTCCCATGAGGCAGAGGTACAACTGTCTTATCTAGAGCAAGGGTTTCCGCCCTGGTAAGTAACATACTGTTCCTGCAAAACCAGCAAAAATCTGATGCAGACTGTACTTGTGATGTATCACAAGTGAATGTAAACTATGGGTCAGCATTATTTTTCTCAACACAATCATGACCACATCACTGCAGACTCATGGTATTTCACTACTAGTAACACTGCAAGCAGTATCTCAGCCTGGAGATCCTGGGCAGTGAAGGTCTGAAAGCCCCCCAGAAGAGCTACAATTCACAAGACCTAATTTACTTCAATGCTTTTAATATAAGTTTATTGATAACAGCCCACAATACTCAATAGCTGGATGCTGGGCAAAACACTGTTTTATTCAAAGTACTTTCACTCAGAAGATAAGATACATCAATTTGACAAACAGATAATATTGTCAGCTCCTACAAATTAATTATGGATGATATCTGGCATTTAGCTAAAAGGTCCACCTCCTGGGAACAAGCATTTACATGAAAATCTTTGTCTACTTAGTACTTTTTTCACCCTGTAGTGAAGATAAATAAGCTTGAAAATATGAAAATATGAACATCAAAATGGCGTAGACAGACAAAGCCAAATAAAAACCAACCATCCCCTATTTCATAAAGGGATCTATCTTTTTAAAGCAAATTCTGGGTTGGGGACTCAGCACTGCGGTTTCTGGATATCTGTGTATGACTATACTGGCCAACATATTGGGGGAATCCTGTTGCATCTCTTTTCCTCTTTTGTCCATTTCCATGAAAAAGATGCAGATACCTGCCTAACAACTCTTGGGGCACCCAGGACCAAAGAGCAGTGCTTAGGTGCAAGAGAGAGCTATAGTTTCAGGAGTATTTTGTTTAACGAATTTATTAGATAGCTAAGGGTTAAAACACTGTGTTGTATTATTGGCTATGTTAGCTAGGCTGGCAGAGTGAAAGAGCTTGTGGAAATGAGAGTGAGTGTGATGGGAAAAAAGAAATCCCTAACATTATCTAGCATTATTACTTCTGAAAGCCTGTCTGGGGACATCCGTTCACTGGAAAGTCAGAGCTTTTCACTCGGCAAGGCATGAAAATATGAAAATACAGAAAAGTATGAAAATCAACGAGAAGTGAAAAAGTCAAAAGCCTCCAATTCTCTTATTTAAGCCACTTCATGTAACTATTGAAGGCTTAGGGCCATCATACATAAATGGATTTAAACAGTACAGTGCAATGTTGTACAGATAGCAGGTAAATGACCTCAGATGCTGAGAGCAGCACAGTGACATTAACATTAGAAAAGCCCAGGATAACTACTCCTCATACGGAGCATGGTGAATCAACAGTATTAAGACTGGATCTGCTCTATAACTACTTGTTGCAACCCCCTTACTATTACTTCATTTTGTTTATTCAAATGTGTGGCAACTTAGGGCTGTGGTGGAATTCCAATCAATCAATCAATCAATCAATCAGGTAGTAGTGTAGGTAGTATTCAAGGAATAGCTATCTTTCACTGTGACCTCCTCAAACTTGCACTGAATGTAGAAGCTCAAATTTCAGTGAAACACAGCTCTAACAAACACCTGCATCATATTTCTACTTTCTTTTTTTCAGCATATAGTGTAAGCACTACCTCATTTGCCCAAACATCACACAATCAGGAAATAAACAAGGAGAGAAGGCATCAGCAAGGTTCATCTTCCCACACTGGTATACCACATAAGTCAAGAACAACTCCACAGAACTAGTGGAGCTGAACAGGCTTTCAACTTCTGTTAGAGAGCTTATGGCACACCATGTACACAGCTTGTTCATGGAGCCATGTCAACACAACTTCTTAAAAGCTCCACACTCAAAATACTAGAGGCAGAAGAAGTACTACTGCCAACTCACTGTTTCCTTTTTTGGCAGTCACAGAAGTGAGTGGGTAAATGAATGAATGCTGGATAATGATGAGGACAGACGTAAGCATCACTAATATTTTCTGATTTATGTAAAAGGTAAGTTGGTATCATTAGTATGACAGAAAAACAGGTCCAGTTTTAACAGTCATTACAGGAAACACTGTGCAAGTATAGGAGAATGCAGCAGCTGGAAACGGTAGAAATTATTTGGAAATATTAGTCAGAAGTATCAGTTACTACTTCACAAAATTGGTTGGAAAATAGAGTATACTGTGTTTATATAATTTTGACAACCTCTTCAGCTTCTGACTCACCTGACTCGTAACTTCAACATAAGTTTCCAGCTAGAACTGTGAAAAGAACTATTTGGATCATAAAAGGACTGGTGAATAATAAATCAGTAAGAAACAGCACCACAAGCTAGTATCTCTGTGTGTAAAGGAAAAACCAGCAGATACTTGTAAAGATTAGTATGAAATATGTAAATGATTTGAAGTAGAGAATTTCTCTGGAAGAAGGCTCCCTAACAATAAGACAGGCAGTAAGCACAATGCCAGAGATTAACATTCAAACTTATTTCAAATCTATTTTTGGGACCATATTTAGAAAATAATATTTATAGAGAATATAAATGTTTACTTGATAGAAATGCATATAAAAAGGAGAACATAAATGATGCTTTTGCAATGACTAATTTTTAGGATCTTGAGGTAGGCGTATTTCATGGAGGATGGTGAGTGGAAATTTCTATTGCATAATAGTTAGGATCATGGCTACTAAGAAGTAAATACATACAGTTTTAAATTTTTAGTTCATTATCATTTAGAAAATACAAGCCAGGAGATCTAAAAAGTTGTAAAATCATGTAAGCAACAGGGAAGATCAGGTGGGAAAGAAAATAAGGAAGTGTTTAGAGAGTTTCTGCAACTAAAAAGGAAATTCTCTTGCTTTACAAATGAAGACACGGATGACCTTATACACAAGATCCACCTCTGTAGCTACTGACCTGCTGCATTAGCATGACATGCAGAGATGACCCAGCAGATATGAGGTTCATTTTCAGGGAATCCTGCAACTCAGGACTTCCTCTGCAGTTTGTTTCATGATTTTACTCCTAGAAGCATTCCCCAGATCCCCATATTTTGCAGAGTTCATTCTATATGACAGAGGAAGAACCCAGGTAGATTAGCATTGCCTGTGCTAGAAATCAGCCTGTGGGTTGTACTTTTTTTCAGTTCTGAAAACTGGAAGGACAGCAGCAGCAAAGGTAGCCATAGCTAGCTTAGTATATTCTTGGCACTTGTATTCTTACTGCATCACTCCTGTTCCTCATATGGCAACAAGCAACAAAATCATTTGCAAGTCCCAGCATGTGTGGTAACAGCTTAATTACATTTTGCATGGTTAGATCAGGTCTGATTGTAACCATAAACAGACATGCTTGCAAGGCTTTGGGGCATTTCACATCTTGTACTATGCCAGACCACATTTCGATGGCATTGGTGGTGGGGAGTTAAGATAGATTATGCCAAATCACTGTTCCCTGCTCCTGCTCTCTCTGTTGCTATGTTGTAATTTAACTACAGTGGAGGCCCACCACACATCATCCATGGGAGACTGCAGTGGATTGCTGCAGTGGCACACACAGCCTTTATAAGGTGCAATTAACTTGATTATATTTAAAATCTAGTTTTTATTTGAAGTCTATTTATCATTCCATCTCTAACACTTAAATAAGGAAAAATAGTAAGTTTATTAGGAAATTTCGTTCTATGACAAATAAGTGAAAAATCCACAGGAAACTTTGGCTTGTTATATTAAATACAGGTAACCCGTAAGACAAAGATACTTCAAGCTGAGTTGCTCACAGTCAAACAGAAGATCAAGCATGAAATTTGAATTCTGGGGAAACCAGTCTCCTAGATTCAAATAGGAGTTCCTATTTCCATGTTCCAGACAACACAAAACAATCAGTTTATGAGGAAATTCAGATTAAAAGCTGTAGACAATTGTACTTGACCTGCTGTAAGTGTAAGATTACAAGAAATAAAATTCACTTTGGTTTTAAACTTCACTGCAGGATACAATAATTTTATAACCTCAATTTAAATATGTTTAATTACCTATATATAAATGTCTTTTCCAGTCTTGCTCTACAAAGCAGAATGTGACTAGAGGAAAAAAACAACAAAGGTAGGCTAATAGACTGCTGAATCATTAATCAGCGTGTCAATATACTGAAATCCCTGGGAATAACCTAATGTTCAAAAAATCTAGGCTTTCATAACTTCATAAATAAATCCGAACGCAATTTAGGCTCCTTCAGATAACACAGCTTCCAAGTATGTTTTCTTTCTTACTTTTACTAAAAACCAGCTTATCAGATGTAAAAGCAAAGTGTGAACCAAAAATTAATTGCTTTTCAAAATATATACATAAATTCAGAGGTACATGAATGCAGACATTGTTCTGAGGATCTTGTCTATATTACCTTTAAGACAGCAGTAAACCCCAGCATTTCTCAGGCTCAAATAAACTATTTATTCTTACACAGAAATGGCCTTCACATTTTCTGGCCTGCTTCCCACATCTTAATAGCACTACAGTCTCTCACAATTATGGAGACCTTTTATAGGAGAATCACTTCAAAAGAAGCAGTTCAGATCCCTAGGATCAGGTTTCCGTTTTGCAGGCTCTGTACACCTCTTACTGCCACACTGGTAACAGTTCCATGATTAGGTGAATCAGTTGGGCTGCCCAAAGAAAACTCATCTTGTGGTTTCGAAGGGAGAAGTGAAAACAGCAAGACTGAAACTCATCCAGTTCAGAAGATACCTTAATTCGACTTTATCATCCTGATTTTAGGAGGTCTTCTCTACAACACACAACAAACCACCTGTTGCTACAGTTACCAAGTTCACTGGGACATGAATCATCAAGGCATGTTGAAACACAGAAAGTTCAGGTTAGCTATAAGGAAGAAGTTCTTTACTGTGCGGGTGGTGAGGCACTGGAATGGGTTGCCCAAAGAAGTGGTAAATGCTCCATCCCTGGCAGTGTTCAAGGCTAGGTGGGCCAGAACCTTGGGTGACGTGGTCAGCGTGAGCCACTGCCCATGGCAGGGGGGTTGGAACTAGATGATCTTAAGGTCCTTTACAACCCAAACCATTCTGTGATTCTATGATTCTGCTCTGCTGAATTTCAAGTTTATATTCCTAGAGATGAGAAGAATTCTTGTTATGAAAGATACGATGCAATTCCTCTCATAAAAAAGAAGCACTTGGGTGCTCCTGTCCTTACCCTTTGATTTGCTGTTATTGCCAAATACAAACGCAGAAATTAAAAATACCAGACAGAAACCAATAGAGATAGTCAACTGAATCATAATGGTTTATTCACTTTTATATCCAAAACCAGAGGTTACAAATAGTAATTGAGGGGAGGCAACCCCAGGAAGTGTCTGACTTAGGAGAAAACAACAGGGAGTTGTCAAAAATACCTAATAGTCAGATTTTTTTAACCTGCTTAGTTACCCCAGCTCTATTCTCCTTACCAGGAAATGCAAAATCAGACTGGAAACCTCTGAAAGCAAAAATAGTTGCTTAGAGTCAACCACTGAGGCACTTAGTCAGGGAATCCTGCCAGCTACCCCACTCCCCCATTTCAGAATGTTGGAGGTTAAAAGTTCTGCGAAAGTTTCCCTGCTGTATTCACAGGTAGTCTGACTTTGTATTTCCTTTCTTCAGAAGTCCTGTCTACCTCTGACTTTCTCCTCCCAGTGCTGCAGAAGCAGCAACAGATGCTGGAGCATACACCTATGGGAAGAGGCAAACTTGGTGGCTCAAGGTATGTAGCCAACACGTGTGTTTCTTCATACATGCCAACCACTTGCAGGAGTACTTCTAGAACACACCATTTGTAATGGTATAAAAATCTGAATGTATTACATGACCTTTTATTTTTCTTTTAGGCACAAATGGAAGCTGTCAGGCTCCAGAAGAGAGCAGGCCAGGCCTTTTCCCTAGGTTTCACAGACAAGTGATTCTAGTCTCCTTCACCTTCTCTGAGAAGCTTAACAGCCTTGCTTTTCTGGATCTGGCCACCAAAATTTTTGAGCTTCATCTATTCTGTTTTAGGATGGCCCAGTATAGGAAAGGAGGGTGAAGATTTCAGCATATCACTATCAGTCTCTTAGATGTGGCTTCGCAGAAGAACGTGCCTCAGTCCGCCTGCTGAAATATTCAAGGAACCTCAGAAATTAACTGATAACAGATGAATGCAATGCTGAATGTTCCAGTCACACATCTCTAGCACTAAAAATAGGTGAAGTTTCAAAGGTACCCCGTAGTGTTTGAGCATCTTTCTCTCCTAAAATCACATTCCACAGAGGCTGAAGGTGATACTCAGTGAGAACACCAAAAATCTTCAGATTTATGATTTGTGCAATACTTCAGGGAAATGAAAGTACAGATCTAAAGAATGAAACACATGTTGCAAAGATAGAAACCTCTCCAATCTTGAGCAATAGGGCAAATGTTTCATTACTGTGGAAATGCGAAGTTGGACTACCATTTTAGAACAGAAGAAAAAACCAAATGAAATGGAAAAGGCTAGAAGCAAATGAACAAACACACCTGACTGCTTTGTTGAGTGGTAAGACAAGAATTGGTGGGAGGAAGAATTGATGAACTGTCACAGTATGACAAATAAGACCTCTAGTGGATGCATTGATTCTGAACAGAGAATGACTCATGGATATACTTAATTCTTGCTTCATTTACACACAGTACAGTACTTGAACAAATCACAGATGCTGCCAAATGAGTCAAAGAAGAAAACAATTCTTTTCTAAGCATGGCTTTTTTGGGGTCAAATTTATTGATATCCGCTTGTTTTGCAGGACAGCTCATACAGCAGACCTCATATTTTGCACTGCTGATTGTGCAGTTGATCTCTCATAGGCATGGGCACATTACACTGTTAAGACAGACTTGAAGACTGCAAAAAATTACCACATGAAAACCTGAGCATGTTATTACATGTATCTGTCAACTATGTATGTATGAACAGGTGTTAATTTCTTTGTTTCATCACCTCAAAATAACTTTCAATAAGCACAAAAGGAAGTTTTATTTTTACTCTAATAATTTTTCCCCCCTTTTTCATCACAGAGGATTTATAGGCACAGAGAAGAAATTTTGAAGAAACAAAGTTATGTTTCAAAATTGATTTGGGTTACTACCCCAAGAGAATGATGGGTCATAGGCGCCTTCTTTGCTTGGAGTCTTTTGTTTGTTTCTTCCTCTTTTTTAATTTTAACCTCATTTGAAGAGTTATTATTTCTGTCTTGCTATTTGGAAAATGAGCCTTGAAAATGTGAATAAAGTACATACCAAAACAATGGTTCTGAGCTGAATTTACAAAGCATAAGACATATTATCATAGAATGGTTTGGTTTGGAAGGGACCTTAAAGTTCATCTTGTTCCAACCCCCTTGCCATGGGAAGGGACACCTCCCACTAGCCCAGGCTGCTCACAGCTCTGTCCAGCCTTGCCTTGGACACTTCCAGGGATACAATTCATCAAGGGTCTTCAATTCTGTGGCCACAGCTGGGTTTTTAAAAAAAAATTAACAAGACCATTTACCATTTCCTGTAGACTGGTATCCCATATCCTGGTTTTCCCCTCTATTCTGATGAAACTTCTTTCTCACTCCCAGCTTTCCTTTCAAGGCAGCAACCTCTCTCTACGCACTCTTTTCCAAACTGCTAAAGTAGGCAGGGAGTCCAGGAATAACTACTACAGAACCACTAGAATAACTAACACTGTAATATTAGTTTTAAACTTTAAATCACCTTGACTAACATTATTTTTAAAATATTTAACATGTGGAAATCCAAAAGGCAGTAATGTGCTCACGTGATTACTATGCTACTTGGGACCACATAATTTCATTAGTCAACTCTTCTCTAATTCAGAGCAGCCTTCACTCAACAGGTCTGCTGCTGTTTCCCTGGAAGAGAAAAGGAACAGTCGCAAGGCAAGTCCTGTCCCCTCTGCCTGTCACAAAGCACCCCAACTGCAGCAGGCACAGCCTGGCTTTTTGTGGCAGCCTGTAAGAGCTATGGGAAGGCAAGTCTGGTGGCTTTGCTGGCAGGGCTGGCTGCTGTTGCATGCAAGAGGTGTGGTAGGGGTGGCATGCCAGGTGCTGCCACCAGACGGGAATGGGATGGAAGGGGAACAGCAAGGATCAGGCTCTGTCAGCTGTTGTACAAGCATACTGCAATTTACATGGGAATTATATGAACTTATGTAGTCCATTTATAGAAATGCTGATTAAGTTTGCGAGGGAGCAACCACTTTGAACAATCTGCCAAGAGCAAAAAAATACTCCTTTTGTCAGCCTTATGGAACTCAATCTGGAACTATTTTACCAATCTTTCAGATGTCTGAGTTTAATATAGAGATCAGAGAGGGTAAAGTTAGGGCAAAACTGACCCCAGCTGCCAAACTATTTGAAGAAGGGAACTGTGAGTTAGCTTTGATCCAACACACATTTGAAATATGTATTCAGTTATGTCTAGCACCAGATGGGTACCAGCTAAAAAAGGAGCTGATACCTCGTTTGCAATGTACCAAACTCAGTGTAAATTAAAAACAACCAAGTATTTTTTAAATGGCACTTGCTGATTGTACTCTCTTACTCCTCCCTCATCCCTTACCCCAGCCCTTCAAAGTCTAGGGGTAGCTGGAGCACAGCTCATCAGTCTCTTCACTCCTCTCCCACAAGCAAAGCAAAATGCTCCCAAGCCTAGATATCCTGCTTGCGCCCGGATTCCCCCTCACTTTCAAGGAATACTTCTGTAGAAAATTGTGACATACAGGAAAAAAAATGCACTTAACAATTATGTAACAGTACATGTATAGTAAGAGAACTGAACAATTCGTTTACGGAAATTCCCTCTCTTGACCTTTGCAAGGTGAAAGGTGGGGGCACTACAGGGAATTATGGCAGCAGAGGATAGGGAGTTCCAAATGCCATTGTGCTGGCTAGGGATTTATGTAACTAGATACGTCTGGAGGAAAGGATTAACTCAACGTCATGATACAGCCTGAATCAACTCTGCTTAGTTAAACTGCAAGAATTACTCAGTTTATAAACTACCATTTCTGCAGTACAGTGACTAATTCATCAAGGCAAACACATTGAGTATAGTTTTGAACAGCACCAGAATGCAAAATACCCCAAAACTGAAGAAAGACAATATTGAATGATTTTAGACTTTATGGGAAATTATACTGTCTGGATTATATAGCAAAACCAATTTCCAGTCTATAATACTTTTAATTAGTAGTCAACTTTAATGTCCAATTTAAAATGCTGCAGTAAGGAGGCAAAGGGCTGATACAAGGTGCTGGTTAATACCCAGTGTTGCAGTTTTAGTGTGCAGTGCCTTCAAATCAGATGATCTCACCATTCCCTACCCCTCAAAAATCTTTGTTCATGCTACCTCCTCTTTTTGTCAGTAATTGATGCTGCCACATGGTGATTTGTACCAGGAAGCAGACCTAGTATAAAACCAACCTGGAAAAAAAGGGACTGTAATTACAAACTGACAGTCTCATGTACCAGAGAAACTACCACAGGATGTTCCTGTAAATCTGCCAAGTCAATAATATTCATGATGATCTGCTAAGTAAGCGCTGGCTGTGAGGACTGAAGTTGCCTGGGGCTACTGGAAGTCACATATCTAGTTTTCCAGAATGTCAGAACACTTTGGGAATTGAATGAGTAAAAATCATTCCTTCAATTTCTGCTCTTTTAACTTCTCATCCTTCAAGGTACTTGTGCCTTGTCCACACAACCCAGCCCCTCTCCAAGATGCCGAAGGAATGCCTAAGTGGAATTACAAATGTTAGCATGTTTGAGAACAGAAAGGAATATTTTCTCAATTTTTTCTTGTTTTAATCATATGACTGAGAGCTAGAGTTGGTCTTCAGCAAAACAGTTACATTTCTTAAAGCTAAATTACAAAGTGGAATTGTACTTTTTATTAAATTTAAGTGAAGACCAGAATGCATTTAAATTACCATATTATTGTCATATAAATCTTAGGCCTTCCCCTGTGTTTAACAATAACCTTTATTTTGCTGTTCACTCTAAATCATATAGGGGATACAATAAAAAAAAAAACTCTACCAATTTGCAAATAGTAATGCTCACAGTGTGTTATAAATGGAGAGCAGTCTCATTTTTTTTACTCTTTCAACCATGGCTGCATATTAACTATACACTGGAACAGAAAAGGATAAAACAATATCCTGACTGGGTCCAATAGCTGCAGTAATGAAGCCCTGGAAAGAGCACAGACTGACTCCCACTTGGAGACTTAATTTAGCTTTTAGACAAGTAAAACATGGCTTGGGCAGCTTTTAACACAGGTCCTTTGGAAATCCTGCTCCTTTATTATCTCTCAAGTCGACCAGAAGAGGTCACTAAAGAGTCACAGCATGCTCCCCTTCAAAATGGGGCAGTCATGTTGTCCTACCCAGCAAGCTCGACTACAGGAGCCTTCACTTTTGGCTTTTTCCATCCTTTGTGCCCTGTAGCCAGATTCTCTTGCGTTGATTTCCCCCCTCCATCCTCTCAGTTCTGCGCTGTTTCCGTATGTATCTCAAAGAGTTTTATTAAAGGCTGTGAATGTCCCAGACCTGCCACTCCACATTTTCCATTTAGCTGCCTCTGGCATGAGGACAGCAGCCTCCAAAAGAGGATGTTTTGTGGCAGAGTCAGCCCTAAAAGGACACACTACAGCATTCAGCAAGGTCAGCAGTGGTATATAGGGTATTACTTGGCAGCAACACCAGTAAGAAGGGAAGGTAACACATGCAGAGATTCTTGCTTGTGGCCTTCTCTCCCCCATCTGGAAGAAAAGTTTAGAGACAGAAGAAGGGATTGCTCTACTTCGTGGATTTAGGTTTTTTTTCCTTTCTGCTTTTAGCAGTCTTGAGAAAAAGAACAAGAAAACACGAATGCATGCTTCTTGTCAAAAGTATCCAAAATAAGAACAAAGACGCAGTCCTTTCTTGACATGTTACAACACAGGAGTTCAGCAGCGAAGAAATAAAACCAGATTTGCTAGCATCCAGCGCCATCTTATGTTTAAACAACGTTTCCAATTGGAAAAAACTGTCAACTCCATAGTTAACACTGTAATTGTGTATCAAAACTTCTACTATGAAAATAATTAATAAGTTATTTCAAGTAATAGAAAGGCTCAATATAGGAAAAAATCTTAAGTAGTTCATGTGTCTAGAAGGGTATTACATTGGGGCAGTGAAGGAACTCATTTGTTGCTCAGAGTGCAAATACACATTTCCCATGCCAAAAAAGGTACTATCAGGCAATGAATATCTACAGGTATAAGGCAGGAGGAATGAGCATGTCCATCCTATCTCAAGTAATAACTCCACACTCTCAAAGGCAGAATCCAGATAACTGAAGCATTAAAAGATCCACTGCCAGAAGCTCCAATAATTAACGTATTTTGTGCATGACAAAATGCAGTAATAAGTAACAGCAACACAGCTCATAGAACAAGTAAACTTTAGCTAAGAGAATCTTATTCCGGAGGTAAGATCGGGTGAGGCCAAGTTCCTGTTCCACTGTGCAGGAAGGAAAGGCAGATTTTCCTAAAAAAACCTCTTCATCTAGAAATACCTGGGATTCAAGAGAAATCTGACCTCTATCTGTATGGAACAACCTAAATGGAAAGTTGATGTCTCCATACAGTCCTTCTGGAGCTCCCTTGCACCATGGATGCCAGAGTCCTTCCAAAACAGCATAAACTAAGGAGGAACTCAAAGGCAGATTATGCTGCTCAGCATACTAATACCTCCTAGTAAGATTTCTGATCAGAAATCAGAAGTAGTTATCTGTCAAAACCAGGCTGTCTCTTTGTTCCACTGCATACAGCTTTTACAGACCATTCAGGATCCTGTTCAGAGTCCCACACTGGGAACAGGCATGCACTGAGGAAGGACATTCATTTCTTCTCCTCCTCTTTGGCAGCATAGATCTATCTTTCTAGATCTTAAAACCCTGTGCCACTACATGCTGCCCGGTATTCATCTCAGATGATCAACACTTCCTCCCTGATCCCGTCCAAACAACTTGTAAACTTCCTTTTCTATTTTCATAGTAAGGAAAGTACCCTCTTCACGAGCCAGTATCTCATGAAACTTCTCTGCCTCTCTCAAACAAACATCTTTCAGCAAGTTTATCTAACCTCCCTAGCTCAGCTGCTTTTATCTATATATATGAAAGCACATCCTGCTTAAGATCAGTTTTAAAGTAGTACTTAGAACAAAAAACTTTTTTCTTGTAATTTACTAAGAGTAAATTACTTCCTTTGTTATCAAGTTCATTTATAACTTAGTTTGAATTTCAAGAGCATGGAAATTTAAATTCTGGCTTTGGAACGTGAGCAGCTGCTTTTTTACTCCTAATTTAAAGTAAATATTTGATTGACAAGAAATCCCCCATCCTTAAGCCACTCCTCAATGAAATGCCAATATGGAGTACCAAGAATTCACAAAAATAGGTATTGGTAAAAAAGCAGGATTATGCTTCTACAAATCACCAAGGGAAAGAATTGAAGCCAGCCTGAGCTGCCCTTCTAAGCACAGAACTCCAACGCCTGAGGCAATAGGGAGTGAAATAAGTTTAAACTTGAACAGGATGTGGTTTGAACTCAGAAAGGTGTTATTTTAAGAACTCTTACCAGCATAACTATATAAGACTAAATTTTCTATGTGGTAGATTTAGTCTGTTGCCTAAAATCCTTATTACTACGAAAACACACACAGAGTGTATGTTCTACAAACACGGTTACCAATACCGTAAATCTAACTATGAGCACTGGATACATGAGGAAATATAGGTATGATTTTTTTATGGCTAACGCAGTCAAATATGTAAGAAGAACCATCTTCCCACTGATCATTTTTAATGTATGAAATCTAGATCACTTTGGACTTCATTGTAACATGTGATATAAAATTGCCTGATCAGTTCCTCAAGAGGATAAGTAGTAATGAGGCACTCACTGGTTTACAATACAATCAGCATACACAAAACTCTTAATGAATATTTAACCAGCACTTACATTTTCACACTGCATCTTTCTGGTGTTTATGTGGGAAACATTGAGTCCATCAATAACAATATCAAATGGAAGTCTATTTTCCACAAATTTTTGAAAGGCTTCAAATTCCTGAAACAAAGAAACAAACACATACAGGGGAAGACTATGTTAACAGAAAGAGACTTCATGCATTTTGCAGTAAAAAAAAAAAAGAACAAAAGCCTAAATCTCTCACTTTCCCTTTGCTGGTTACACTTCACATCTTTACTTGCATATTTGGTAAATCAGCCACATACACACAAAAATCTTTAAAAGCCATGTTACAGTAGACACTTCCAATATCATTTTAAATTACATTACAACTAAGACCCAAAAGTTTACAGTCATCCAGAATTTCAGAATTATAATCCAAACTGTACACTTTTATAAAGACACATGCTATAGTTAAAGCTACACAACAGCTGCAAAACAAAGCAACTTTACAAACCAGTAGTGTGCCGCTATTACTCTCATCCAAGTGTAAGATAAGCATCATACTTAGTTTCTCTGTAAGAATTCTGAGATCTCTGAATGCCAGACGATATTTACATAAACATACATTTAGAAACACAGTGTTCCATTTGTGAGAAATACACAGCTTTGAGGCTAGCACAACAATGGACTTTCTTACTAGGTCAGAAACATAATGCAGTGATTGAGCAAACCAGCAGCATCCATCTAGTCCTTCCAATGGAAGGAAACCCACAATTGCTTACGCTTAAGACCCCCACAGGAGGAGTACAGAATACAAAGATTTAATAGAATCTTCAGGAATTTCCCCCTTTATTTTTCAGGAAAGATTCAGTCTTTTTAGCAGACCCTTGCGTATGATTTCTACTTCCTGCTTCCAACTGTTTCTAATAGGCATAGGAATCCTAAGCCATCCTGGTGGGCAGTGACCTGATTTCATAAATAACCTTTTTACTAACAAGAAAGACTTATTTATTGGTTACAGAGGTCTCACAGCCCCAGGCTATAAATGAATTTTTATAGGAACTCAAAACAATTGCAATTTCATGCCTTCTGCTCTAAATTCAGGAAGCACTCTTCTAATCCTGTTTTCTCTCACGTAGCCATATGGCAGCATGTAAGTCTAAATAAAAAACACCCTCAGCATCCAAGCAATGTATTTAATTCTTCCTCAGAGAAAGGAATGAAAGAATTAATTTGTCCAGAAAATACATTGCTGTCAGGCAGTAACAAATGTTCACTGACTTCAAATTTAGTCAGAATGCTTAAGACAAATTATACCAGGAAAAGGGTTACTTGTATTAAAAGCACAAACCACCAAGTAAGATAAGGATGTCTCAGTCAGATGTTAAAATTCCAGGCATAATTTCCAAGTGAAGAGAGGCGTACTGGTCAAAAGCACACTGATGAGAACATAGACAACACAGGGTTCAGTCTAGCACCACCAGAATCAACTGCCTTTTATGTTATCTTTCATTTCTTTGTGGCTTAAATGTTATTATTGAGAAAGTATAAAAAGCTGGGCAAGAAAATTATCATCTCAAACAGAAAGAAATTGTTGGCACTTGTGAAGTGTTTCCCCCTACCCCCCAGCCCCGATCTTAATGTATTTTATATAGATGATTATTCTTATTGCCACCTGATAGGGACACCAAAACACAGAAAGTAACCAGCAAAGGCGGTGGCAGGGAGGAGGAGTATAAACAAATGCAAACCCAAATAACAAGGATTCCTGACTTCAGACTCGTGCCATGCAGTAGACTTCCCCATGGCTCAAAATCAGAATACTGGGTGGCTATCTGGAACACAGGAAAGATAAAAGGAAGGAAAATACATACAGACTGAATGAAGGTAAAACAGCAGGGCTTTGAGACAAAGATGAATGAAGACAGAAAAGTCAACAGGAAGTAGAACTAGATGAAAAACACATGGTAAACACTCCAATAGAGCATTGTTTTCCTAATGTCAACAAATGCCAGTATTATTTGAAGTAACACAGTTACCATCAAGTAGCTGTTTTTATACAGCATAGTGTAAATGTAATCTTGTTTTTAAGGGCTTGGTTCAATACAAAACAAACACTTTGTGGAGAACTTTTAAAGTGGTATTTTATTTCAAGTGACAATAGTTCTAAAGCAGTTCCTAAAGGGGTGAGTTTTCCCTGATGGGCAGAGTGGAGTGCTTTGTTGAAGGAACACTACAGTACGAATTGTGGTAGCAGCAGAGGAGTGCTGACCCACAGAGCTCCTCTGC